>JAFIDM010119619.1:0-34955 GCA_023159025.1 Thereuonema tuberculata
TTGTAGGTTTATTTGTACTGTTAAATTGAAGTGATTATATATGTATCTTAAGTTAAACGACTATTATTTAACATTTATTTGTGTGTGGTATTTATATTCATTTATTTTGTTGATAAAAACTTTGCTTGGGAAATTATGAGAGAAAACGTGGGAAACGGCAGTTTCCCAGGATGACGTCATGACCTACTATGTAACTGCCCCTTGCGGAAATGCGTGCCGTGTGCACAAGAGAATCACTTGATTTTGTGGCGGGAAAAATGTGATCAGATGACGAATTTAGTGTAAGGTTATTTGTCCAGATTTTATGGTGATTTTGATTCCGGCGGGAATCGGAGAAAGGAGCAGTAGTTATTGTTTCGAAGCAGTGATGTAAACCACGGAGAGCAGGGGCTCTTCAGAGCCGAGTGTGGCCCTAGGAGGCTACGGCAGGCCACCGGTGAATTTCTCAAAGGCAGAAACAAAGAGAACCAAACTGTCTTATAATACAATGTGTGAATGGTGCAAACTAAAAACGTTTATTATAAAAGAAAATGGAAAGCCGGACATAACTTTTGCGCTTTCGAGAGATGGAACTGTGACTTCAAATCGAGCGGTCACGCTGGCTTGGCCGTGACGAAAGCCATTCCCGCAACAATAAGACTGGATACCTTGTCTTATGGAAATCTACGTACTTGTTGAAATGGTTGTGAACGATAATATACTTATATAATATACTGATACGCAGTGATGCTGGAATTCGCGAGTGAGAAGACTAAAATAGTGCGTGGGGCCGAGGAAGTTCCTATATGTCTAAGGAGACGACTGGACCATACTCAACCGGGAGACGACAGAGGTCAACGCCTGAAATTCTGCCGATTTGTGAGTATAAAACTTATATTCTCGACCTTACGAGAAATAATCTTACATTCGGAGAACAGGAAAGGAAGCGGTATCGGAGAAGGAAGAAATGCAAATAATAAAAGAAAAATGGGAAATCTACTAGGTGGAAGCCATTTTGGTGATAACCGATACTGAAACTTTAAGAGGAAAACCGCATTATTTTAACTTTATATAAAACCTTAAAAATACAAAAGGGGCTTTAGTTTAAAGTGTTTCTTATGTGTTTATATGGTGTTTGTTGCAGTTTTGAGAACATTTTCATTGAAGATATTGTTTTATCTCCGATTAATTTGAGGAGATAGAAACGGATCGCATTGGGTGAAAAGCCTAAGTTTGATTGGTAGCCTCTAACAGGAGGACCAAAGAAGCGGTACGCCGTTTCAAACAGACATTATCCTTTATAAAAGGAAAGACTATTCTAAATGACTCATTAGTTCATTGTTGTTATCATTATCTTATATTTTAGTATAATCATCTTTTGGCTAGAAATTTAAATCTTAATTTAAACAATAGAATTCAGTGTCTGAAAGGAAAAGAAAGATAATAGATAATATTATTGTCATCGGTTAAAAGAATATTTCTCTTAATATTAAACTCATTTATATATTTATTGATGTATTTATATTCGTTTGGGGATGTTCGTCACAGGTACCTGGAAGAGGGGAAGGGTTGTCTGTTCTAATTTTGATTAATATGAGAGTCTAACTAAGTGGTGTTGTCTTATTGATACATTTATTATTTGTTTCATTATTATCATCAAAAAGATCCCTGATTCATTTCGTCAGTAGAAGTACGAAAGTGTTAATAACTTTAATTTTCATCCGTTAATAAAGTTGTTTTGTGAGTTTAAACCTTGTCTGTGCTTTATTATCTCAAAATTAACTTAATGTTAACTAAGTCTAAGTTGTTGATTTAACTATACAGAATATTATTAATCAGTTAGTTAATTTGTAAAAGTAACAGAGAAAAGGACTTGATCATTAATGTATTGAAGTGTGAGTCAAAAGAATAATATTTTCATTTCGTCTTCATGAATATATGATCGATTTATATGATTTGACATGTATGACCCTATATTATTAACATTGTAATTACCATATATTGTTATTATTCCATCATTCAAACCTTTGTTAAGGAAAAATTCTATAGCCCGAAGAAGCAGATAAAATATATCTGCGAAATATAGCGATGTTTTTGAAAAGATGAAGATGTTGTATTTATTTATTATAATTACATTTCTGGAGTAATGTTTAAACAATTTATTTATTTATTTATTTATTTATTTATTGGTGAGGGGTTATTTAATTAATTGAATGCAGAGCTGTATTTTTTTTTTATTTACAACTATTTACTTTAGAGATTTTAATGCCAGAGTAGGTAATCAACCAATTACAAAATGCATAGGAACAGAAGGAGAACCAACAAGTAATTATAATGGAGAAATGTTAAAAGATTTTCTGTGTTTTCAATAATTTAAAAATCAGTAATACTTTTTTCAAACATAAAGAGATACATAAATATACATGGGAAGCTAGAGGAGTTAAGTCTATCATAGATTATATTATCATAAACGAAAAACTCAATAATAATATTAAAGATACGAGAGTATATCGTGGAAGTGAAATAGATAGGGATCATATGTTAGTGAAAAGCAGATTTGAAATTAAATACAAATCCATTTATAAAAAGAAAACAGAAAATAAGGTAATTTCTAAGAAACTCAAAATTTACCTCCTTGAACAAGAAAGTATTAGAAATTTATACAGAAATAGACTGAAAGACAAGATAACAGAATCTACAAACAATATAGAATTAGATTGGAAAAACATCAAAGAAGGAGTATTACATGCAGCAGAGGAAAGTTTAGGCTATAAATCACATAAAAACAAGAAATGGATTAGAACTTGGAACGAAGATCTACAGGAAAAGATTTGGAAAAAAAAGCAAGCTTTCAAAATTGATCTACAAAATAAAAACACAAACAATTATGTAGAATATAAAAAATTGCGAGCAGAAGTTAGGAAACTATCACGGAAAACATAGAGAAGATTGGGATAAATTTGTTAAATCTTTAGAACATGACATCACAGGACCCCGAAGAATAGGCTTCAAAATTTTCAGACAACTACAATGTACAGAAAATGATAAATTAAGAATGAATTTAATACCAGAAGAAGAATGGAAAAAACATTACAAGTCACTCTGGAATGAAGAAGATCAGGTAGAAGTTGAGAATGATTTTCAGAAATTTGATAATACAACGGAAAGCTCAGACGGAATTACAATGGATGAATTAGAAAATGCCTTAAAAAACTCAAAGAACAGGAAAAGTCCGGGATCAGATGGGATATATATAGAATTATTTAAATATGGAGATGAAAAATTAAAAGAAAAATTACTCAATCTTTTTAATGAGATCTGGAAAAAACAACAAATACCAACGGAATGGGAAACTGGAATAGTAATTAGTATACATAAAAAAGGACCAAAGGATAATTGTCAAAATTATAGAGGAATAACATTACTACAGACAGCATACAAATTATTTACGAACATTATAAAAAATAAATTAACCCAGTTTACAGATACTTATTTAGAAGAAGAACAGTGTGGATTTAGGAAAGGAAGAGGATGTACAGATGCTATATTCACATTGCAGCAATTACTTGAAAAAAGAAGAGAGTTTAATTTGCCAACATACCTACTTTTCATTGATTACGAGAAAGCTTATGATAACCTAAACAGAAATTTACTGTGGAAAATTATGGAAGAAGATAAAATTCCGAAGAAATTAATTGATGCAATTAGAAGTACAGTGGAGCACCTTTTATACGTTTCTCGTTTATACGTTTTTATCATTTATACGTTTTTTTGAATGGTCCCGGCGAAATCCAATGCATATTAACGTTAAATAATTTCATTTATACGTTTTCCTGAAATCGCAAATTTCATTTATACGTTTTTTCAAGAACTCAAGAAGAGAGAAAATGCGCATTTCAACCTCAGATTCCCACCTGCCGATTGTCCAGTCTTAGAAAAAGCACGCAGTCTTAGAAAATTGCACTGAAAAACCCAGCCAAGTTTTCAACGAGCTTTGGGGTTTTTTAACACCATGCAAGAATACCTCATTAGCAGTGATTTAAATGATAAAGTTAAGATAGCACTTTTAACTGTGCACAATGAACTTTTTTCTGTGCATTCCAAAAAAGCCCTACAACCTAAAATAACAAAATATTTTGTAAATGCCGAATGAATATGAATAGTAATACTAGTTATACTTTAAATCCAAAATAAAACGTTTTGTATTCCATACCTCTTGTATTTCATTTTCATGTAATATTTTAATTTAACTCTGACTTTATATTGTTGGTTATTACGAAATTGTTCGTAACTTTTGTGAATTCCGTTTATACGTTTTTTCATTTATACGTTTTTTTTTCTCAGTCCCTTGAAAAACGTATAAACGGTGCTCCACTGTATATAAAACAAAAATTAATATAAAATTCATGAACGGGAAAATATCAGAGCCTTTAACTGTAAATAAAGGAGTGAGACAAGGATGTGGACTTTCCCCAATACTTTTCAACATATAATAGGAGAAGTAAAAAGTTTTGAGCGTTTGTCGCTGGATGGCGTTAGTGAGCCGTAAGTCACGATGTAAACGTCGCATCTGGTCATTCTATACTGCGCCGTAAAGGTGACACAACGCTTTACAAAAAGTTCTTTGACAGTTTTGTGTTTGGTGAAGCCAGTTGTGTGTTAGAGCGTTCCAAAATGGAGGTAAAAAAAGAGAAAATTCGATACATTCTTCAGTACCACTACGACCAAGGTGAAAAAGCGGAGCAGGCGGCCAAAAAAATTTGTGCTGTTTATGGACCCAATACAGTATCGAATGCAACAGCAAAGCGGTGGTTCCAACGATTCCGATCTGGTAATATGGACGTCGAAGATAAGGCACGTTCTGGTAGGCATATCGTCGAAAATGTCGATAAAATCATGAAATTCGTCGAGTCGGACCGGCATGCGAGCACTTCTTCCATTGCCCAGGAACTGAAGATGAGCCAGAAAACCGTTTGGAACCATTTGCATAAGGCTGGTCTCACGAAGAAGCTCGATGTATGGGTGCCACACGAATTGACGGAAAAGAACCTTTTGGACCGAATTGATGCCTGAGATTCTTTGCTGAAGCGTAACGAAATCGATCCATTTTTAAAGCGGATGGTGACTGGTGATGAAAATTGGGTCACATACGAGAACAACAGGCGAAAACGATCATGGTCCAAGGTGGTGAGCCGGCCCAAAGGATCGCCAAGCCCGGATTAACGTCCAAGAAGGTTTTACTGTATGTTTGGTGGGATTGGAAGGGAATCATCCACTATGAGCTGCTCCCATCGGGCCAATCACTCAATTCGGACCTATACTGTCAGCAACTGACCAGATTGAAGCAGGCGATCGACGTGAAGCGGCCAGAATTGGCCAATAGGAAGGGTGTTGTGTTCCATCAAGACAATGCCAGGCCGCACACATCTTTAACGACGCGCCAGAAACTCCGAGAGGTTGGATGGGAGGTTATGTCGCACCCGCCGTATAGCCCAGACTTGGCTCCAAGCGATTATCACCTTTTCAAGCATTTGCAAAATTTTCTTGATGGTACAAAACTGGCCTCAAAAGAGGCTTGTGAAACTGAGCTGGTCAAGTTTTTTACCAATAGGGACGAGGACTTCTTCAATCGCGGAATTATGAAATTGCCTTCAAAATGGACAAAAGTCATCGAACAAAACTGCCCATATTTGATCTAAATCCGATAATCCTAACTGTGTTAATTTCATCGTCGAAATAAAGAGAAAAAACGCTCAGAACTTTTTACTTGTCCCATTATATAAATAGAATTCTAAAAGAATGGAAATCAATATATAAAAATGGTATCCAGATCACAAAAGATAAAACATTGAAGACATTACTATATGCTGACGATCAAGTTTTGATAGCAAATTCAGAAGATGAACTTCAAATTGGAGCAAATCATTTAAATACTATCTCAAAAAAATATAAAATGAAAATTTCGGAATTAAAAACAAAATCCATGGCAATGTGTGGAAAACAAATACAAAGAGTGAAAATTGTAATTAATGGAAAAATAATAGAACAAGTATCAGAGTTTAAATATTTAGGAAACATAATTTCATGTTATAACGATGAGGCAAGCCTGATATCAAACATACAGACATACAACAGAATGAATGGAATAATTAGAAGAAGATTTGGAAAACAAATGACGAAAGAAACACTACTAAGATTACATAATATTACAGCCAAAGCAGCAATTAAATACGGGAGTGAAACCTGGATACTAAAACAAAGAAACAAACAAAGATTGGAAACTGCACAAATGAAATTTCTGAGACCTTTATTAGGATTTACACGTCTCGACAAAAAGAAAAGTTATGATATTCGAGCCCAACTTAAAACTCCAAGTTTAATTCAAGAAATTCAAAATTACCAAAAAAATTGGCTTAACCATGGAAAAAGGATATCTAACGACAAGATTCCAAATTTGATTTTGAAATATCAGCCCAAAGGAAAAAGAGACAGAGGACGACCAAAACTACGATGGAAAGACCAAAATCATCTTCAGAGCTAGGAACAGACAATCATTGTCTATACCTAAGATGTTCAAGACAAGACAACTATTTACATATATCAGTTGCACGCTTCTAGCGTATTGTATTCTGAATTGTTCATTAACTGAATAAAGTTCAGTAACTGAAATCACAGTCATGTGGATGTAATCTGCACATCGTTTAAGCACAATTGTTCCCATAATTAAACAATGCTTTTGCTGGTCGTATACACAACTGTATAGTATCTGTATAGTTGCACTTATGCTTTATCACTTAAAAGCACATAAATTATAACATTGTACTAATACTTGAATATTCACTGATTAATAATTCACAATAATATGCACTTGTGAACTAAACTTATAACACTGAAGTCGCGCTAACTTGATGCACTTTAGTTTTCTAAGTACAGTAATCTCAGCTACGCACATGTGATATTTTAATTCACTAATCACTATTATTCCATCTATGCACATGAGAAACTTTGATTCAGTAAATCACTGTAATTACTATTTGCATTAATTAAATCCGTCGCACTAATTTAATTCGGTAATGTAACAAATTCACACTATAATATTCACAGCAAAATTCACAATCTCGAAGCACCTTTGAATATGAATACTAATGCTTTAACCATCAAATTAATTCTTTAAATAATTCTTCTAATTTCACTTCAACTTCTTAAACTTGGAAATAATAATATTCACAGTTAATTAATTACTCGGCTTGAGAACACTTTCATAAATTCACTTGGCAACCTTCCAAATAATTGTCATGTGCGCACGAACTTTTCCTTTTCTCAAAAACGTTGAATATCAGCAAATCACCTTTAACACTTATCGTTCCTTTCACGGAAAAATATAATTGAAAAATTTTACTTACAGTTTGCGATGATATCAACCGTTCAAATGCTGCGTTGAATCCCCTTTGCAGCTATTCCTTCACTCGGCGCACCCCCTGAATGTTGCTTCACTTGCAAGGCCTCACTGAACATCACGCCTCAGCACGAGAGGTTTTCCTTGCGTCCTCATGGTGCACACACAACTCGAACTGTCCAATCGCTCACAATACTCTCGTGTCAGTTCACATTTCTCCTTAATCAATCACATGTTCACTTAATTTATTTTTCTTGAATTCACTAATTCACTCATTTGAATTATTATTTTTATATTGTAGGACAGAAAAATATTCTCACTATTGTAATCTAATAAAAAGGAAATTTCTTCGAAGCAAGAATAAATAATAATAAATATAATTTTGATCAATCAAAATTCTCCACATTTATTTATTTATTTATTATTTTTTGAAAATATATGGGCGTATGTATACATATAAATGCGTATCAGCGAACTACCAGTGAGTCGTGAATATAAAAAAATGAAAAGGAAGAATATTGTGATGTCATTTTGAACCTCTTCAGATGGTAAAGAAAATCACATGATCGTTACAAATAGGACATAAAGACAACAACTACTTGTTTTTTGAAGCCTGTGAACAGCATATCTTATAATCAATACCAAATAATTTATGATCTTTTCTAGCAATTAAACTATTAAATTAAAATTCTCAAATTTTAAATTTATCAATTTTTTTGTATTTTAGATTTTGAATCTAAAGAATTATAATATTGGACAGCGATGCTTTAGCATGTAATCTGAGAATCAATAATTCGAAAAAAATATAAATATTTAACAACCGAAACTACAATATATAAGGTACCTGAGCCATATAACGCCATGTATACCTTTAACGCCACCTATCTAATTTTTCATAAACATAAGAGATGGCTGTACTGCACTTAAGTAGTTTGCATTGACATGCCATCTAGTGTTGAAGTGAGGTATTAGCAGACCACCAACATTTTCGAGTGAAATTACATTTCGACTATTTCGTGTCGAGGACTGGTTCTGAAGGGCTGCTACTATATCAACGTAAGATAAAATATAGATTTTTCAATGTTCAGCAAAGATTAACTATATAAAACTATATATTTTCTTGATTCTTGAAGATTCTTCAATGTAGATAAGATAAAGTTATTTTTAAAATTTGGAAATTTTAGACAAACAAGTGTATCATGTGATCCATGTGCTCAGTAGTGCTTTAACTCCACTTTAATGCCACTAATAAATTTTTTATTTTTTGCAAGCTTACTTCCCTAAAGCTTTTTGAGTTAACAGAAAAATATTGTTTTTTGTGGTATTTTTGTCTTATTGTCTCATTTCATTTAAAAGGAAGGGATATTCAAAATAATTTTTACATTTCCACTTTTGGTTTAGCTACAGATTAGAAAGACTGTGTTAATTTCAAGTGATTTTTTATTATTCTTTACTGAAAGTTAAATTTAGTTGCTTTTTACTGTAATTTTGTACAAATAATGTTTACAATGATGGAATAATTCTTAATTTTAAATAGGTTAAGTTACTAGAAAGTAGGTGGCGCTACTGGGAACAGGTGTTCCTAATAACGCCATTTTGCAAAGTTTTCTTATTTGAGTTCTCATACTTCTCCAGTAAAAATTATCATATATTTCATTATGGTATGCTTCAAACAGAAGATTAAACTTTCTTGGCCATAATTTTCGTGTTTCGATACACCTTATTTCAGACTTACAATAATTTAAATGTTAACGTGGCGTTATTTGGGCAGCGTACTTTAGTAATTATTACGTCTATACATTCCGTCTTATTAAAATAATTTCAAATGTGTTGTAAGTTTGTTGCTATCTCTATCTTAAAGGGGTTTGTTTTGTGGGAGCAGAACGTTTTATTAGAATAAAAAGAAAAAATTCCGAAAATTTTCGAATATAGAACTTTTAATATCTAAATGTATTTAGAGAAATTTACCTCTTACTAAACAGTCAGTTGATAGCTTGCTTCTGGTATTACCTTTTCATTTTTCTTATTATAGTTATTTCGGTAAATTGCTTCTGTTCAGTTGAAGAAACTATAATTAAGTAAATGTAATCAACAGAATCATAAGACCAATTCGTATTTAGTCTATTTTGAAATGTTTTGGCCTAATTTGGTCTTTTATTAGTAATATGAAAGTGTTTTAAATAGTAAGCATTTCATTTATTACGGTTTCCTTTATATTAGATTACAGAAGCATCTCAGAAAGTAAATATAACAATTTTCGGAATCCAAACCATTTTTATTACGATTATCTTAGTTAGTAAGTTATTAGGAATTAAATGAGTTTATTCGTAATTAAACACATTCATTTCAATATGTTGTAATTACAATTATTTTAGATATATCTTGTTTTTTTTGTATAATTATTTAAGAGTTTTCTTTCTGAAATTCTTTTTTTAATTAATTATTAATGTAAAATCTGAATTATAATGATTAAATTCTAATCTGTTCTGAACAAACAAGCGTATATTTCTTCGAAATTTTGAAAACTAACTTTGTAACTCAGACTGCATATTAAGTGAAATAATGATGAAATCATTAAGATTTGATCTTAATGTACGTAAAATTAAATAAATACTGTAGTTGTTATATCTGTTAGTTGCTAAAGTAGCTGTAGTTTAACAAAGTAGAAAGTTTGATTTTACTTTCAATCAATCTTACTTTTTACATTCAAATTCATCGAGCACAAACTAAGCATATTTGAATGTAATTTTTGAAAAAAACGTTGTAAATAAAAGTTATGTTGAAAAGATTAATAAAATTTAATTCCATTTTTAAATTTTAAGTGAATAAAAACATTTTTTTGTTTTTTTTTCCCAATTTTGGCGATACTTTATAACGTACAGTAGAAACTCATTATAACGGACCCTATTATAACGGACGTCGCTTATAACGGACAGTTTTTAAAAAAATTAAGGATGCTTATTTTTATCTGACGAGTTTTAAATTTCCAGCCATATGTGTTTCAAAATATGTTTGGATATTACGAACATTTATAGCACCTCCGTCAGTTCGTAACTGAAGAAATAAGTAGCAAACAAACCCAGCAGAAAATAAATTATTTTTTCAAACCAATGAATGTAAGCAATCAACATCAACCAGGACCTTATTGTTCTAAAGATTAATGCAGTGTATATGTACACATCTTTTTCAATTCAACCTACTATGTTGAAGGCTGTTTTTTTTATTTGACATATAATAAATACATTGTATAGCTAACTATTGTACTTTCATTGATGTAAACCTTGCTGCATTGCACCCCTATAATAATTATTTGTTATAATTTCATTAAACCGGACTTTCATTAAAACGGACAACCTTCAGCCCCTATTAGTCCGTTATATTGAGGTTCTACTGTAATTTATATTTTGTTTTCCTTTCTCTGAATAAACACTGGGTGAAATGTAAATTGCTTACTTCTCAACGGGTTGAAAGGACGTCCTCAACCATGATCATAATCAATATAACTGGCAAATGAGCGAGTGAGCTCGTATGTCCCAAACGGGACCCCATTTTCCCTCATATTCACAACTGTTGAATACATTCCAGTAAAGCCTTTTTTGGTTTCTGTGTATTTCTTTTTTTTTTATCGTTTAGCAACTACACAAATTTATTTCTGCTTCTTACTTTTTTAGCTTTTAATCCCCCATGCAATTAAAAATATCTCCATAAGGGTCTAACTATTTACATTCTTTGCTATCCCTCTCTCTATCATTTGACCAATATGTTTATCTTCTTGGATACAGCCTATCATTGTATGCTTTGAAACAATCATACTAAATCAATTACCGGTCAGCCTTTGTAATGTAATTCTCAGAGTTCTGTGTGGCTCCTGATATGGAGAGAAATATCGAACTAACCTTAGAAGTAGAAAAATCCGTCATCCATGTTTATATTATTTATTTTATACAATATCAAAAATGTAAAATGAAGACATATTTAACTAATATCATTTTCACAAATATATCCTGCAATTCTTTCAGAAACTTCTCATTAATTGTAATATATTAACAATGAATGTGAATATAATTATTATTATTTGGATGAAATATTTCGTCTTGAAATTACCAGGATGGAAACATTATCCTCTCTTTCGTATTTTATTACAATTCTTCATTGTATTATTGTAATTCACTTCTGCTTTAATTTTAATTCAACTTCATTAATCATTGCTTCTTCTGGTTAATCACCTCATACATCAGTTCACTGAAGGTGAAATGGCTCTACTATGTCTAATTTTAGGTGGTTTATGTAAGTAATATTAATTTAAGTTAATTAATGTAAACAATGTCTTAAATATACATAGCAACCTTAACTTACATTGAAACTTAAATGTAAAACTTAAAAATTGAAACTGATTTAGTGATCTCTAAGATAAGATCAACAAATCAATGATTCTTCAATATTAAAAATATAAAACTATAATACGGAATTTGATTTCCATTAAGATATTCGTTATTAAAGTTTTATTTTAAATGTCTTCTTAACTGCAAAATTTTTTCAAGAGCCTTTATATCAATCTTTAATCGAAAAACAATGTAATTGTAAGCAAAACATAACTATTTCTACTGTGTATTATAAACTTTGATTTTCGTTATTTTTTGCTTATATCTTTCTTTAATTTTGAAAAAAAGAAACAACACTGACGGAACAATATTATTCTACTAAGATATGCATAATGGTTAAACACAACTTACAATAATTTTTTCAATTCCGCTTTAAAGTATGAAAAGGTGCTATGAGAACTCCATTATTATAATCATTATAATAACCTGATTAAGAAACTTGTGATGGGTTTTCTCTTTCATTATTTCTTTAATTTTAGTTTGTTTGAAAGTAAACACCTAATTTTTAAAATTGTGAAGTCATTGTAATATTTAAGTAAATGAAGTATCGGCGGGTATCAAAATAGAATTAAAAATTAACTGTAATTAATAAAATTTTACGTCAACTGTCTTTCAAAATTTAAATTCAAGACATTAGAAGTATTTTAATATAGATGAACAGGTTGAATTTACAAAATTCAAAAATAATAAGAATAGAAATGAAAAATGAAATTCTGTATTATTAGTATTATAAACAATGAATTTGTTTTAAGTTCTAATTAGAAAGATTGATGAGTTAAACAAAAAAAACCTTCATAAAGTTCTTTTTTAATTGTATTCAAAATGGCAGTTAATGTAAACATGTTATATTAAAAATAATAGTTAGGATAAATTATGTAAAACAGAAAAGAATCACATCAATAACTATAATCGTTCTATTCCATTGTTTTAATAGTTGCGACAGTTGGAGCAGAAACATCTTCAGGTATTAATTTTCAACTTCATTTTAACATTCATATAAATAACTCATATATTACACAAATATTAGAATTGAATCGCAAATATGAAAAAGATACCTAGTCATAGAAATATCAAAATGAGAAAACACAAAAAAACCTTCCGGATTCAAAACTAAAGCAAGCAATTAAAAATCCATTGGTGTGGTGTGAAACGACTGTGAAGCCGACCCATGCCTGTCATCTGTTTATTTTTAGGTCAGTAATCAAATGTACATAGACATAATTACTTAGTCGACTTAGTACCTTTTTCCAGATTATTGGTGACTTAGGTACCTTTTTTCATGTTTTGCAATTATATTGTCGCATTTTGCAGTTAAAATAAAATGTTTTATTTCAATTTTTTTTAGTACAAACTTAATCAAAAAAGTTATATATATATGTTATATATAGTATCGTATGACAATGTAACACTAGTGCAAAAATAATGAAAAAATTTAAAGCAGTATTCAAATTTTTGACCTCCTGAGACTACTGGAAAAGCCTGATTTAGTTCCCATTTAAATGATGGATGGGGTGAACACAATTGAACCCATTTTTAGTCCTAACTCAAAATGTACAAAAAGTTGACTTAGTACCTTTTTCACATTTGCGATTCAATTTAAAATATATGCTTTTTTTTTACACTGAAATTTCAATAAAGATATTATGTAATGTGTGTTATTAACTTTATTAGTGATAAACCTATGAGAATGTTATCATATGTTATCACAGTTGTTTCATAGTACTAGTGAATGAATTCTTAAGTAAATCTTTACTTTACACTTACAATCGTAACGCTTTACAATAGTTAGGCTTTGCAATGTAGCTACATAATAAAAATTTTCCTTTTTATATCTGCAATCCTAGAAAGTATAAATCATCAATTACGGACGGATCTACTGGTTTTCCTGCCACTAGATTGTACTACACACGAACATTCCCTCATATTATGATCAGGCAAATAAGTACAATTATGGGAAGATAAATGATTGTAGTTACCTTCAGGGTTTCACAGGTACGGTCAGTCAGTTTTCTTGGTCTACCAATTCGTGCAGCTGTCGTTTCATAGCCTCGACGTCACTGAAGTCAGTGAACTCGCCTGACTTACTCATTTTATCGGGAACACAGAATTATGACCGCCCAAGCCCACACCGTTGTTTTTGTAGCGTCCGATGACCTCCTGACCTGCCCAATCTACATCGTCGGAACGGTGTACGCATACTTTGTACATATACTGTGTCATACTAAAATGGAAATTACTTTGTCACATAGATGTATATGAGAATTTGATTGTTTTGTTGTGTAGAAACATTATTTTTTGCCGATAGAAATGTGAGTGTAAAAAAGATAGATACAAATCTTTAACGTATAAAGAAATCATGAGAATGAGAAATAATTGATTTACCTACTCTTATTCACTGATTTTGAAAGATCTATAAAAAATGAAGCAGAGAAATATCAGAAAAAAATTATTCTAATTTTCGATGATAAAACGATTAAAATTTAGTTTAACGTGTGTGCGCTTTAAGACTTACTAGAGACGGGGGATATCTTCGTTAAACTTACAGCCCTTGCCAACGTCTAGAGATTGCAGCATTTATCTTCATGTTTGCCGATACTGAATACAAAAATAATTTGCGACTTGCACAATAAACCTGTAATCACCATTCCCTTCGTAAAATTTTCCTTTGCACTACGAACAAATTCGGAACTTCCATTAGCAGCTTTTGATCGATAGAAAATTGCTTGCGGTTTGTCTCTGTCATAGATAAATTCTTGCTTCGTCGAATGTTCAGTACAATTCAATTTCTCACCTGCAAGATGATTTTTGTAAAGTTTCGACTGGTTCGTGAACTGCTCACGAGTTTGCCGCTCTGTTAGCATGCGACCTCTTGCTTTATAACGACCTTCAATTTTTAGGTTCTGTCCTATGATATGGCAAATACTCCCTTAAGTTGCATCATAAGACTTATACTTCTTCTTATTATATATTGAAAATGGACACAGTAAAACTTATAACTTCTTTACTTCCCATTCTATATTTCGTCCTTACGATAGGACTTCCTCAGGAATCTCAAATGATACAAATTATAAAAATATGAATAAAGAAGAAAATAAGACAGAGAAAACTTTCCTCTTCTTATTTAACAGAAAATATAATAAAGTACACTGTAACAATTATATCGTATCACCAATTATATAAACAAACCTATCATTTTACAAATCGTTTAAACAAACCCATCATATAACAAATTCTTTTCCAAAAATTGTTTAGTATTAATACCATAAAACAACTACAAATTAACTTTAACAGACATGTTGATGTGATAATTAATTTTTCATTTTAATATTAAAAATTCTTTCACTTTTCTCTTTTTACTCAGAGACTTCTGAATAAACTTAAAGATATATCGTTCACTTTTAGCGACCTGTCTAGATTCATACAGACGCAGCTGTTAATTAGGCAGGGTTCTAACTTATATCGTTTATTTTCATCTTTTACATTATATACGATAGGGTCAGGGCAGTGGTCTTTGTTTACACAATGTCTAGCCCATTCCGATATGTTTACCTTTCTCTTTTCATACGCCGTCGTGTGTTCTTTTATCCTCTCTCTTACTGTTCGGCCCGTACTATTATGTATATCTCCCCACAATCTCTGCATTTTAATGTATAAATAATACCCATCCTGTCTAATTGACTGTCTTTCTTCCTATCCTTTCCTTTTTGAATAGGGTATTGTCCTTATAGTAAATGATCTTTGTATTATTACTTTTACATACTTCTTTAATCTGTTTATTTATATTAATCGCTATAGGTAATTGTAGATATTTAACATAGTTCTTAGTTTTTTCTTCATTTTTTTTTGGCTTTACAAATTTTCTTTTTCTGAAAAAATCATTAATGGTACATTCTATGAAATCTTTGGGATACTCATTAATTGTTAGTATTACCTTTAATTCTTTAATTTTTTCTACCCAAATTGTCTTATCAAGAGTATAATTGGTTATATGTCTTAGATGATTTTTTTTTTAATTTCTTTCTTTGTGGACATTAAATGGTTTGATTTAAAGTTTAGCATATGTTTACTTTGACTTTCCTTCCTGTAATATTCACACTGTATCATTTTAGAATCACCTTTTTTACATTTTATATCTAAAAACTTGATGCACCCTTCTTTTTCTTCTTCTACTTTGAATTTTATATTTGCATGTATATTATTAATTTTGTTAAAAAAAACTGTCAAATTGTCTTCTAGTTCACTCCCAGATTATAACAATATCATCAACATATCTTCTGTAAAGAAATTTAGCTTTTCTCCATTCCATAATATTATCGTTTTCAAACTTATTTAAGTAAATATTACATATTGAACCTGAGATTGGACTCCCCATAGGGAATCCTTTATTTTGAATGTACATTTTCTCTCCATACATAAAATAGCCATTATTAAAAATCAAATTAATCAAATTCATGAACGAATCTTTATTAATTTTGAATCTTTCTTTAATTTCTTCAGTAAATTTACTTTCTATTATTTCCAAAGCTTCTTTGATTGGGATATTAGTGTACATAGACTCTACGTCTAAGGTGTATAATTTTATAGCCTTATGAGTATTATTATCCCTGTATTCTTCTATAGTGTTTACTATTTCTTGTGTGTTCTTCAAAATCAATTCAGATTTATCAAGTTTCATATATTTCAAAATGGAGTTTAAGAACCTTCCCAAATTTTGCAAAGGAGAGCCAAAAGAATTTATGACTGGTCTTATTGGGTAATTTAGTTTATGAATCTTTACTCTAGGTTCAAAAACTGGCATTTCTATCATGTTCTGTATTATTTCTTTATACTGGTACCAATTAAGAATTCCTTCTTTCCTTAAATTTTGTATCTCTTTCTTAACTTTTTTATATAATTTTATGGTATTGTCTTCATTTAATTCAGCAAATGTATCAGATTCTAATAATTCTATAACTTTTTTATCATAATCTTCTTTATTCATGATTACTAATTTATTACTTATATAAGACCATCCACACAATTAAGAAAGATATCATTTATAAATCAAGATATAATCACAGTGACATGTTTCGAAATTCATCGTCAGACTATAAAAAATAATAAATATAAAACGGAAAAACACATAGGCTTATAACAGCCGCACAAAACTGATACATAAATATTTCCTTATTATTTTCATTTTATTTTTCCTTATCTTTTATTACCTTTATCAGATTTGCTGATTATCAAATCCTTATCTTTTATTAATTTGTTTATGGTATATATCTCCCTCTCTGCTATATTAACAAAAAGTTAAGTATACAAGATGAAATAGCTCTGAACAAAGGATTGGATTTCAACATTAGAGGAAAATTTAATAATAATGCTATAATTTCCGAAATAGAAAAAAAGATTTCGTATTTAAAAGAAAACAAGGAAAACATTTTCCAAGTATATAATAATTTAGATTATAATAATAAGGAATATCCCAATATAGCAGAGAAGGAGATATATACCGTACCTCTCTGCTATATTCATAAACAAATTAATAAAAGATAAGGATTTGATGATTTTAATGTACTATTTTTCAAATCCACCAATATAAATGTACCAAATTTAATATATTACTAAATGTTATTATTGAGGATATAAATATTTTTAATTCTCTGACGAATTCAAAAAAACCTGAATGGGATTTCGAAGAAAATATAAAATATCAATTATTTCAATGAAGTACAAATTGCACACAGTAGTCTAATAATATACACTCATTAACAAAAAAAACGACGTACCTAGAAGGAGTTGTCCGATTGTAATGGAATTTCGTATGCAAAGACATTGGGACGGCCCATGCAAATGATTAAACTTTGGTGTCCAATGAATGAATAACGAGAGCTACAGCGCATCGGAACTGCGCACTCAGCAGGTGTATTTAAGAAGCGATTCTCAATCTGATGGTCAAAATTTCTGTTGCATTGCGAGTTAGGATACCTTTCAACGACTGAAAAAATGCCTCGCCGCAGGATTCGAGCTCATTACGTGCAACTGTCAGAGTTTGAAAGAGGTCATATCATTGGATTGAAAGAGGCAGGTTGGGCAAATCGGAGATTCGCTCGTCATATGGATCGAAGTGGTGCGGCGATTTGAAGATACTGGCAGGAATGGGTGGACAATGACAGATTTCAGCGTCATGAAGGTAGCAGTCGACCTTGGGCCACAGCAGAACGGGTGGATAGAGTGATTGTCAGATCAGCTGTCACTGCGGCTGAATCATCGTTATCAACCATGAGACGTGCGACCCGCACACGAGTGTCCACCATGACCATTCACAGACGGCTGAGAGAGTGACATCTATGCTCGTACCGATAGCTACGCCACCTGCCACTCACGTCTGCACACCGTCGGGCCAGATTACAGAGGTGCTTGGCTCGATCCGGTTGGAATGATGCTGACTGGGAACGCATAGTGTTTAGCAACGAATCCGGCTTCCAACTGTGTCCTGACAATCGTTGCAGACGTGTGTGGAGACGCCCAGGGTAGCATGCCGTCCCTGCTTTCACTATTGCACGCCACACAGGCTCTCAACCAGGAGTTATAGTCTGGGGAGCCATTTCCCTTGATAGCCGGACCCCTTTGGTCGTCATTAGCGGCATACTTACAGCACAGTGGTACGTCGACGACATTCTGAGACCTGTTTTGCTACCCTTCCTTTTGCAGTTCCCTGGCCTTATTTTTCAGCAAGATAATGCCAGAACACATACGGCACGTGTTACTATTGCAGCTTGTAAAACAGTTGCTTGGCCAGCCAGATCCCCAGATCTCTCTCTAATAGAGCATGTCTGGGATATGATGGGAAGGCGACTGCATCCACCAGGGAATGTGGATGACCAAGCCCGACAATTGGAGCTAATTTGGCAAGAAATACCACAGGAGACTATCAGGGAGCTTTATCACTTGATTCATTTTCTTACTTTTACTCCTCTTTCTTCTTGCATACATTATTTTTCATTGTGAACTTCCTTCTTTATTAATTAAAAAAAAAACATGAAGCACTTTTTTTTACATGTTAGGTTACTGGTTTTAATATAACAGGTTGGTAAAAAGGCCAACCCCCAAAGTAATTTCAATTTTTAAAAAAGAAAACAAAAACATATATAAATAAAAATCAAATTACAGCGAAATTTCGTCCCGATCCAACATAACATTGACAAAAAAATAACAGGAGATGATAGGAGATTATACTGGAAGGCTCCTATATGCCAATAAAGTGAGACCTACATCATGAGTGAAGCTATCTGAACCTCCCAAGAAAAACATGAAAGCGTGTCCAATCCAATCGAAACAACTAAACCGGACATATTGCATCTAATAAAAAAAACAAAAAACAGATGACACATGCCATACAATAGTAACAATTCAAAGGAATTTAACTTCCAAGGGTATTTGTGTCAATCGATTCTCATCTAATAATTTTCCCTTTTTTGAAAAACATGATGTCGCGGATTGGCATTTTGCTAACCTCTTCCATTAAGGTTAACATTGCCAATTTTATTCATAAGAATGAAGATGAACACCGTCCAACAAATCATAAGGGTGTAGTTTATGGTGTACAACATCTGAAAGCCCCCTGCACTTACACAGGGGAAACGAGATTTTTTGTTAGTAAATTGGTGTATCAACTTCCTTTGTCGTTTGCAATAGGGATACTTAACGGCTGTGCACATGGCGGAGCAGGGACATCGGGTAAATTTCCAGTGACCGACTGTTATTCGTTTTGAGCCTGATTACGTCCTAAGGAATTGCAAGGAGTCGTTTTTAATTCTAATGTTAGAACGATACCCTTTTCCAAAAAACTATATCCGATTATAGATATATCCGATACGGAAATTAAAACTTAATATCCCATAATATTACTATCTTTTTATTGGTCTTTTATTGACTTTTAAGACTAATTATTCAAATGTGTTACTTTTTAATTTAAGCTTAAGAGGATTACGCAGTAACTTTTTATATGGATCTAAATAATTAAGAAATTCTTCGTTTTTTACGTAAAAATTTAATTAATTTTTTTAAAAATAGTAGCATATTTTATTCTTATTTTGTTTGATAGTAAATTATGATAAAATTTAAAAATCATTTTTGTTCAATTTGTAGGCCTAGATCCGATTTGTCATGAACCACCTGTGAGATCACCTAGCGGTTTATACTGTAGGGCAAAAAAGCCAAGGTTTACCTATGTGGATGATATAAATGAATGTGTGCTTATCAACTATGGCGGATGCTACGGCACTAAAAACCTTTTCCGTACAAAGGAACAATGTGAGGAAAGATGCAGCATTAATGGAACAGCTTCTAAAAATTCTCCACATGGTAAAAAATTACTAGAAATTTCTCTACACATATTTATTAATTGTAGAATAAACCTGTAAATTTTTAATTATTATTTCCTATTATTATTATCCTATTAATATCATGACTGTCCAAAAAAAATCAAAATGCCTTAAACCACACGAAATTAATAAAATTTTAACAGAATTTGCTACAAGTTACTCATGTATGTCTGAACGCAAATAACAGAAAAATAATGAAAGTACTCCTGCAGGTTAGGGTGCATCGAAGTTTGTTATGCATCTGAACGTGAAAGAAACTGTTTTGATGTTATACTTTTTTCCTTGGAAATCTTAAAAAAGAACCAATTCGAGACAGACTGGGGATCTTCCTGACCAGCTTGCGAAACTTCCGTGGTCTGGATAACTTGAAAGGGATGTGTGATGATGGCTGCAACTTTGAGATGGTAATTACATTAAGCAACAGTGAAAATGTATCTTGAACAAAACCATTTGATCATTACTAAATCGACCGTGCTTATCATGAAAATGACCATTCCAATCTCAGATTAGCTCTAGTTTCATAGATATGGGGGGGTGGTCAGAATTTAGTTAGTGCTAAGAATTCATTTTGCCTGTCCTGAAATTGCCGTGAAAATCTGACATATATTAAACCGTTTCTAACCCTCTTACTTCACATCATTCATACTGCTTTGCTTCAGATTAGTTTAATTTATGTGTAGCGAACTAAGTGACGTGCGGTCAATATGCCTCGCAAATGTATATATATCTGACAATTTTTGTTATATTTGTGGAGACGTAACTCTAAAATCACAAAAGGGAACAATAATATCAATCATTAAGAAGGCTTACCATCTGTACTTGCAAAATCGGTGACCATATATATTGTCCTCATATAAGTTGCATATCTTCTGCCACAGGTCGTCTTTCGTGGTTGAATCGTAACAGATCGTCAATGGGCTTTGCTATTCTGATGATCTGGAGTGCGTCCAGTCCCTCATGGAAATGGACCACCTGTTACAATCCCTTCTGATACAGTTTAGTGATGAGGATAGCAGTAACTCTAACGGTACTCCATCACTTTCTAAACCGAGTACCTCAAAAGATCCTGATTTTCAGTGTATTGAGGAGTCTACACAGCAATACAAAGTAACACAGTGTGAGTTCAATGAGCTGGTAAGAGATTTGGAATTGCCTAAAGATAGAGTAGAACTTTTGGCATTTAGATTGCAGCAGTGAAATTGTCTTGACCAATTGGTAAATTTCAGTGTTTTCCGTGAATGCCACACTCCATTCCTATCGTTTTCCACCAAAAAAGATAATTTGGTATTTTGCAGTGATGTTGAGGATCTCATGACAGCTCTGAAAATTCATTATAAAAGTCATGAATGGAGATTGTTCATAGATTCATCAAAGATAAATATAAAGGCTGTTCTTCTATACAATGGTAACTGAATTTCATCTGTACCAATTGGTTACGCAGCCTACATTAAGGAAACCTATGACAATATAAAGCAACTGTTATGAAGAGTAAACTATGAGAAGTTTCGAAGATGGAACAAAGGTACCAGGGAAAGTGGAGTGAATCGATGTTGGCAGATTACTGCTTGACACTCAGAGAATCACCAGCAACAGAATACAAACGGCAGGCGTCTTCAGATTTTGCGTCTTCAGAGACATTCCTCCGAGGGGAAACATTAAGATAAATATATGCATTATGCTTCTAAAGATAATTAGGATAGTTGAGATATCTAAAAAACTAGAGCTAAACATGCATTTTAATGGCCATTTTCATGTTTCCCACACTCAAGAGCATAAAGATAAACTATTTTCATCAAAGATACAGAGAAAAAGTTTAATTTTGTTGCCTAGTGTTATGGCTGAGAACACGAGTAATGGCATAATTGTGTCAACTTAAGTGTTAATCCTCCAAAATAATTTAAACTTCCAAACTATTACAATCTCAAAAAAAGTATCAAGAACATTACGAACAAAAAGGAAGAAACAAAGAGTTTTGAGATTAAAAAAAAATAGAAATAACAAGACATAACAGAAAACCTATCGGACTAGTTTTATAGAATTAAAAAATTATCGCTGAAAATTTTGCAAATGTAAAAAAAACATTGGCTTTCTCTGAGTTGTAATTGGAAAATAATAATACGTAGATTGAGTAGATTTAGTAGGTTGTAGATGTTATGAAATCTATAAACAAATGGCAACAGAAGAAACAAATGTTCAATGGTAAAAAAACTATTACATTAGAAGAAATGTAAGGGTGCCGCTCTTCACATTAACACAAACCGATCAGTAACCCTCTTGAAAGAATAACTGAAAAACAAACTTAATTTCTTTAGAAATTTAAAAGCTTAGAATACTTAGTATTGTTTACTTCGCAATAATCAAAAAAAAAATTCCTCACAAGCTTTTTCAAGAACCCTATTTATTCAAATGCCTTAACAAATTTTTTATAAATTTCTTATACAGGGTGAACAACTTGATGAAGAGGGTTGCATCAGCTTGATATTTATTTTGCTTGATAACGTTCACGAACCATCACTATTGAATTTGTGCGAACATGCTCAACATGTTTATACATGCCCAACAATAAATAATTTCACAAATAATATTGTGGAATTGAATACCATTACTCACACGCAGGTCGACGAAGACTAAACAACACTGAATTCCAATCAGCGCATGCGCGATTGAGGCGAACAATACCAGGAAGATGTTGAATACTGTCAACTGCGAACATACAACACATCTTATAATCTATAGGGGCCGGGTTATAAGCGCCACACTATGGTTTATATATTTTATTTATTTATTTATTTATTTATTTATTTATTTATTTATTAAAATTTAAATATAAGTTAAATTATTTCCATAAAATATCCGGATTTTATTTATTATTTATTATTATCACATGTGGATAAAATCACTTTCAGTTATAATTTTCAAGCATTTTTCTACATTTTTAGAGATACAAAATGATATTTTGATAGATACATTTTTTGATTTTCTGTGTAGGCCTAGTGACATTTGAGGAAAATACAGAAATATAAAAGAAAATCTGAGTAAATAATTCCTCTATAAGAAAATAATCTTTTGAAATTGAAATGAGAAGCTTTTTTTCCTTATTTGGCACGAAAACTAAGAATATCTGTAAAAATTTCTATAAAATTATTTCTACAGATATACAGTATAAATCGGAAACATCAGAAAGATTTGTCCAAATTAAACTTACAACATCTAAGTCAATTTGATTCCGGTTTTACTTCGCTTTACGAATTCCTACAGAAGTTTATGGTAGGCCTACCATATCATCAACTTACTATCAGAATAATAGCAGTGAAGAAAAAATATCGAAAGAACTATACTAATTCAACAGGGATTACTGGAAAACCGAAGACGAACATAATTTCGTATTTACAGTAATTGTAGTTAGCAGAGAGTTATAAAAATTATTTTGATAATGTTTATTTTGTAAATTATTTCTTGAAGGGCCAATCGTCAATAATAATAATAATATTCACTACTGTTCCTAATAAAACAGAACACCTGAAATTTGTTTATTATGCAATGCAGAGGAAGAGAGATTAGCAGCTCGATGTCATATGTACTAGATGCATCAATGTCGCTAATAATCGATGTTGCCAACTCCGGTGTGTATCACCTGCTCTAAGCGACGAAGCATCGAATCGTATGTTTGAATGCTGTTCTGTGGAATAGCCATTAAAGTTGCATTGACCGGCATCAAAAGTTGCTGGCAGAGGGTTGCGAAGTCTGCTAATTCTTTCAGCAAGTCCCAGAGATTTTCAATGGTTGAAAATCCTGGCGATTTAGCTAGCAATGGCCGAAATATTTAATTGAAGAAGCCTCGTTTCGGCGTAGCCCTGCTTATATACGATCCCAGGAATACCCTGCAGATACGGAAGGGTGACCTGCAGTATAATATCCATGATGTAACTGGCACTCGTTATGATGTTATGGATTCAAGAGAGATGATCTGCTTCGGCAACCGATAGCACTCCAAGCCATTATCCATCTTCTTTGTTGAAATGCTTTTCCCGACGCCTCTTCTCGTGTCGTCTGCGGATAAAGATGCGGCCATCAATTTGGCCAAAGCAGATACTCGATTTGTCCGAAAAGATTACGTTGCATTATTCGTCACACCATACCTTCAATTCTATGCACAACTGCAGCCTGGCCTTTCGTTGCTGTGGTTTCAAAAGAGAAGCTGACGAGCCTGAACTCCGAACTGTAATAACCGACAACTACTGTTACAGCTGAAATGGCTGAATAGCCGTTGATGATGCAGAAAGGTGAAACAAACCTTATGAGTTTCTTATGGGATGACGCTTGTCCCTCGTTGTTGAATGTGTACGACTTCCAAAACCTTCTCTGCTTGTTCTAGCCTTCTTCGTATAGTTCTCTGCAAACTCTTTAAATGACGGACACACTGCGCCACATGCGATCGACAATCTTACAGAGGTAAGCACTGCAGTCTCCCATACCTACAATACGACCTCTTTTGAACTCGCTAATATGACCTTCCCATGTAACCACTAAGTTGACTAAGAACTGACATAGAGAACGAGCTGCGATTTACGGTCTGTGATGTTGCGCCATTAAATTTTAGACTCCGTACGCATGAAGCCATGAATCTGAAAGGCTAATCAAATGTTGAGTATTGCCTAATGCTGGCCGAACACGTAGCAATATTCGTCAGTATTGCGGATAATATTGCTCGTTTTTATTGCTAACAATCGTTTCCAGCAATAAAAATGAACAATATTGCCCATTTCAATAAAATTGGTATTGCTGGAAAAAAAGAAACAATTTTAGTTGTCGAGAAGTATTGCTGGTGCGCGAGCGAATCACATGAATGGATGAAATCACTTGACATTGGTGACGTAGAAGGAAGGCGGCGCTTGCACGATAGGAAAGTCACTACGAGCAGTTGTTTTGAGATAGAAGGCATAAAATCATCAAAATGGTGGGCCCAAAAAAGATAATTCAAACAACAACATTTTGTCAATTGATCATGAAAGACTCCTAATTCATTTCCACAGAGGGAAGGCGTTTAAAACTAGAGCGATTCTGTACGTTCGTATAACAAGTTAGGCTTAAATGCACGTAAGGACACTCGATCTCTCCCATTTTATTCGCAAATAAATTGTATAAAACCGATGTCATACAATCGCTGGGAATATAGTCCCCAGTGCAGCGTTCTCACTGAGTTTGTAATGCGCCGTTAAGCATAAATAATAATCAGGCCAATACTCGATTACACAAAACTCTGTGTTCGCGCGTGATATGAACTGACAATATCAATTTTAATCAATATTGCCCAGCAATATTGTCGTATATTGCTACGTGTTCGGCCAGCATAATGAACATATCTAAGTACTAATTGTCTGGATACAGTAAAGAGAGATATCCTGGGTCCTCTTGTTCTGCTGTTGCTCAGTTGGTTTCCATTGGTTTCCGTTGTCTGGTGTAGGTCTTTCTTGGTCTGTAAGAGTATTTAGCAATTATCATTGTGGGTGGTTTGAGAGCTCTTCAAGCACCGGTAGTAAAACGGCTGTAGGTGATGTTTTGAAATCCCGCAATTCAATGCGGGACGATGTGATGGATGATATCGAGCTCTTCCGCCACACTCCTCACACTTCGCTCTTCGTTGAGCTTTCCAATATGCAATTTCGGGTACAATCAACCAGATTTTGTCTACTTGCCACGTCGTTATCTCTAGCCCTGTATGAAATCAATTAAACGACTGTAACACCACTGGTTATCGTCAGTTAACTTGCTTATACCTGATGAAATGCTGCTTTTATCCATTTCTTTGGTTCTCAAGATTCATGCCAAATAATGCCAGATAAATGGCTAAAACTGTCAGTATTATTTATCAACAATCAGTGTTATAGATGATGAACAGCAATAAACATTTTCAGATGTTCTTGAAGTCTAAAACTTTAAAGAATGTAAAACAATGAATTAATGAAATTACGTATTATCGAAGCTTTGAAGAAACCGAAGTAAACCTAGGAAACAATTTCCTCGTTGTAAATAAACTATACATTGCAGTTTTGGAAATCCTACGGTGTGACAAAAAATATTTTCATCCAAGAAGAATGTAAGAAAGTGCGGGACAAACCTATCAAAATACAAAATTATATTTGATGTGTTAGAATATATTTTTAAGAAAGTAATTTAAATTATAAATCTGGAAAAAAAAATAAAAATAATTTCAATATCTCATAAAAAATATGATTTGACCCAGATTGAAAATTAAACATTTTAATTTTTATGTAAATTATTACACGAAGGATCGAACAAATACAATAAAAGTAAGATAGTAAATATAAGTATCAAAATTTCCAGAAAATATTGGAAGGTAAATTGTATGATTTAGAAATATTAAGCTGTTCACAATAGTAGTAAGAATAGAAGAACAGAAAGGTAAAGGCTCCAATTATGGACACTTTAAGTTTAAATTTGTACTATTTTTGTACCTGTGAAAGTTATAGCATTTGATATGATAAAAGTTAAGGTTCAGTGTTTAATAGATATTTTCCCTATCCTAAAATTAAAATACTGAAGAAAATTACAGAGATATAACTGAACAAAATCTTCGGTACTTGTCGAAACCGTGCAGAATGCACAGTATTAATCCTATATTTATTTTGTTTATGGAATATATAGAATACAATTTGTATTTACATTACTTAACAATAAAGTCGCCATTTGTTGATTAAATGCATTGATCCATATTGATACTTATATTTCTAAAATAGCCTTTAGCTTCAAAATACAGAACCAAAAACGAAATCTGCAAGATTAACCTATCAAAGTCTCAATACGGACAGTTTGGTCAAGACAATAACCAGTATTGTTATGTAATCATACTTTCTCGATAACCATTAGAACGAATCAACAAAAATGATTCATAGGCTTTCTTAGCTAAATAGTAATATATTTCTTTTATATCAAAGTCAATCTTACGGCATTTAAAAAAAAAAAAAATTATTTCCTACGATTTAGGTTTTTACTGCCTAGTGATAAATTGGAATGAAAGTATTGCAATTTAACAATGAGGTCAATTGTTACATTTGCCGAAACAAAACAAGATGATTTGAAAACGATCCTGCAACTAAACCTTAAGCTCCTTGTAATCACAAAAACCCTCAAATAAAATGAATATTAAATGGAGGTACGATAAAACATCTAAAGCATTAAAAACCAGACCATTGCATTATCAGGGGATTTTTATTAATTTTCATTTTGTTAATTTAATAAATTGTATACAATAGGAACTAAATATTTATCTGAGTGAGGAGTATTAACTTCGATCTGAAAGAGGACTGATCAAAGATAGTTGAATATTTAAAGAATATGCTCCTTTTTGAAAGATTTTTTTCCACTCCAGGTGAAGTTGATTCACTGTTTCGGGTTGGCTCCTTGAGTCTTCGTCAGGAAATGTAGAGGGCCACATGAATTTTTGAGCTGTTGTTTTGTTAATGTTTTATGAGTATATATGTATGTTATGTATGAGTATCAGCGAACTGCCCGTGAGTCGCGAACGTGAAAAAAAAAGTATATTATGATATCATTTCGAATCTCTTCAGATGGTACAAAAAATAACATGATCGTTACAAATTGTCACAAAGAGAACAACTACTTGTCGTTTGAGCATGTGAACAGCATATCCCCTTATTTTCAACACCTATTAATTTATGACCTTTTCTTCAAATTAAACTAATAAATTAAAAATTTCAATTTTTTTAAATTTATGATTTTTTTCTGTATTTTATATTTTGGCACTTAAGCATTGTAATTTTGGACAATGATGCCTTAGAATGAAATCTAAGAATCAATAATGCCAGCAAAATATAAATATTAAACATGGGAATTTGCAGTATAGGGTGTCTTATTAGATTTATTTCAAATGTGTTTCTAAGTTTGTTGCTGTCTCTATGTTAAAGAAGTTTTTTTTTTCTGGGAGCAGAGCTTGTGATTACAATAAAAAGAGGAAAATTCCGAAAATTTTCCAATATACAACTTTTAACATCCAAATGTATATAGAAAAATTTATCTCGGACTAAACGAAAGTTAATTTTGCCAAGGAGATAAACAGTCAGTTGATAGCTTGCTTATGGTATTATCTTTTAAAGTTAAAGTTTCTCCCTTCGTTAGGCCATGGCTGGCCTGTGGGACCGCGGGAGGTCAGGCTCCCGCAGCTCGACCAACGGGACGAAATTGGGGCCGGGGGGTCAGCCCGACGCCCGCCCGCCTTTAACTCCTGGGAAAGAAACCCGGTACCCATTCTACAGAGGGCTGGGTAGACCCTAGGACCCGTTTGGAGGAGAATGGAGCGGTATTATCTTTTCATTTTTCTTATTATAGTTATTTCGGTAAATTGCTTCTGTTCAGTTAAAGAAACTATAATGCAGTAAAATTAATCAACAGAATCATAAGACGAATTCATATTAAGCCTATTTTGAAATGTTTCGGCCTAATTTTGTTTCTTATTAGTATTATGAAAGTGTTTTACATAGTAAGCATTTCATTAATTACAGTATCCTTTATACTAGATTACAGAAGCCTGTCAGGAGGTAAATATAACTATTTTCTTAAACCAAAAAATTTTTAATTTTATTATTATCTTACAAAATTATTTATTCGTAATTAAACGAGTTTATTCGTAATTAAACATATATTCTTTAAAATGTTGTAATTACAATTATTTTAGATAGACCTTGTTTTTATAGATAATTATTTTTTTTAAAAAAAATCTGAAAATCTGAAAAAAAATTTTGAATGTTAAGTCAACAATTGTAACCACTCCTTCTTCTGCTCAATCGCCTCAATACATCAGCTCACTGAAAATGAAATGGCTATGCAATGTCTAATTTTAGATGGTTTACATAAGTAAATTAATTTAAATAAATTAATGTAAACAATGTCTTTAAATTGTAAATGTTCACTATAAAATTTTGGAAAAGCCTTTATATCAATCGTTCATGCAAAAACCTTTTACATTAAAGCAAAAAACAATTATTTCTACTGTGTCTTTTAAACATTAATTTCCGTCACTTTTTGCTTATATCTTTCTTTCATTTAAAACGAAAATCAACCTTGATGGAACATTATTATACGGGGTATACGCGGGAGGGTAAACATACAAATAATCTTTCAGGTACGTTTTAAATTCCGAAATGGTGCTGTGAGAACTCCATTATTATAATCATTAAGATAATCATAATATAATCATAATTTTCTTATTAAGGAACTTGTATTGGAGTTTTCTCTTTCATTATGTCTTTAATGCTAGTCAGTTTGAAACTACATCAACAAACTACACAACACCAAATTTTTAAAATTTCTAAAAAGTCATTGTAACATTTACATATATAATGTATGTACAAAATTCACTTTGTATTCGAACTTCAGTGAAAGTTCAGTGAAAATTCATTTTAATTTCACTTCAACAACACTACCCAAAAGAAAAACGTCTAATATACTGAATCTATCGATTTAAAAATAAACTGTAATTAATAACATTTTATGTCAACTTTCTTTCAAAATTGTAATTCAAGTCATTAGCAATATTTTTCTGTATATGTAGATATACAGGTTGAATTTACTAAATTCAAAAATAATAAGATAATGAAATATTTAAGTCAGTATTATTAGTATTTTGAACAATGGATTTCTTGTAAGTTCTAATTAGAAAAATTGATGAGTTAAACAAAAAACCTTCATAAGACTTTTTTTTAATTTAAAAATTCAGAATGTGAGCTAGCGTAAACATGTAATATTAAAAATAACATGTAGTATAAATTATCGAAAACTTAGAAGAATCACATCAATAACAACATGCTTTCTATTCTATTGTTTTAATAGTTGCGACAGTTAGAGCAGAAACATCTTCAGGTATTAATTTTAAACTTTATTTTAAAAATTCAAATAAACAACTCTACTATTTTTTTTTACAAATATTAGAATTAAAAATATTTATTTAAATTTATGTATTAGAAAAAAAACCAAAGATATTTTGTAATGTGTGTGTTATTAACTTTATTACTGATAATGCTATTAGAATGTTACCTTACATTATTAGATTTGTTTAATAATAGTATTGAATGAAATCTTAACCAAACAAAATCTCGGACGGATCTACTGATTTTCTTGCCACTAGACTGTAGAAGCACGCGAACATTCCCTGATATGATGATAAAGCAAATGAGCACAATTGTGGGAAGATAAAATGACTACACTTACCTTCAGGGTTCCACATATACGGTCAGTCAGTTTTTTCGGTCTTCCAATTCGTGCAGCTGTCGTTTCACAGGCTCGACGTCTCCATTTTACAATTACACGAGCAGCTTGTCCGCAATTTCACAAACCGATTTCCAACACTGGCGGCATCCGATTATCATGACAAGCTCAAAGTCACTGAACTCACCTGACTTACACATATCATAGCGAACGTAGAATTATGAACGCCCAAGCCCCCCCCCCCCACGCTTTTATAACGTCCGATGACTCAACAAACCTCCTAACCTGCCCGATCCACATCGTCGGAATGGTATCAGGATACTTTGTATATATAGTATATCACGCGTTAATGGAAATTCCTTTGTTACACAGACCTATATGAGAATTTGATTGTTTTGTTGTGTCGAAACATTATTTTTTGCCGAAACGCTAAGAAAATAGAAATGTGAGTGTAGAAAACGAAGATACAAATCTTCAACATATCAAGAACTCATGAGAATACGAAATAATTGATTTAACTACTCCTATTCACTGATTTTTAAAGATCTACGAAAAATGAAGCAGAGAAATATCAGAAATAATATTCCTAATTTTTAATGATGACACGAATAAAATTCAGTTTACCGTTTGTTGCATTTTAAAACTTTATACTTAATTATACTTAATAAAAACTCACAAGTTCACATTAAAAGTTGTACAGAAGGTTAATTCAGATTACAGTTTACAAATTTAAAGACGATAAAAAAACTTCGTTTCTCCACAACATTAAGTACCATAAGTCAAGAATATATTCTTGACAATAGCTCGTCCCTTTTATTTCCATTGTAGAAGGCTTTCGTTTATGTAATACTGAGGTCTTCTGTCTCAAATATCTTTACAGATTATCCAAAGGCCTTCAATGTGTTTGGTGGACATTTAGAAATATTTGATTTACAAAATCCAAAGTGCACAACTAACCATAAGCGAGGCATCGGGATACTTAACGGGAATCCTAGTGAAGGGTATGACGGTTATCCCTGACTTACAGTGTTTTCTTTCGTAGTAAGCCAGTGATGTACGAGATATGGGGCCAGAAGCTTTGCCCATATGGATTGTAACCGGTTCATATTGTTTCGTTAGAGACGAGAGATATTTTAGTCAAAAATGCACTCCATACTAAACGTCTAGAAATTGAAGCAATTATCTTTACGTTTGCCGATACTGAATGTAAAATTAATTTGCGACGTGCACAATAAACCCTCAATCACCATAACTTTTGGAAAATTTTCCTTTGTACTACGAATAAATTCGGAATGTCCTTTAGCATCTTTTGATTGATAGGAAATTGCTCGCGGTTTGTCTGTGTCATAGATAAATTAATGCTTCGTCGAAGCTTCAGTCCATTTCCTTTCTCACCCGCAAGATGATTTTTGTAAAGTTTCGAGTCGTTCGTGAACCTCTCACGAATTTTCCGCTCTGTTAGCATGCGACTTCTTGCTTTGTAACGACTTTCCATTTTTAGGTTTTGTCCTATGATAAGGCAAATGCGCGCTTAGGATTTTTCAAGCTTAACACCCTGATGACGTTATGTTGGGGTTTTTTTCAGGAGAGCCGTCTATTTAACATATCGGAGTTTAGAAGGCAGGTTATACGCATTAACCATTGTGTTTAACATGGCATCCACGATCTTTGGTGGCCAGATTCTGATTTCTTCGTATCACATTGCCAACATTTCGACGGCGAATGATAATTACATTTTCCATATAGTTTTTTACGATGATAGAATACGAGTGTCTCGCAAGTGATTTAACGGTGCCTTCCCAATAACACTTCAATTTCAAATATTACTTTGCAGATTATGAGATAACTATCTTCTAGTTTCCAGTATGGAATCAAATGCAAACTGCTCGCGAACAAACCAACTCATTTTGTGAACTCTTATCTGAATCAATGTTTATATTAAAAATTAAAACATTAAAAAGTTGCTGTGAAATACGGCATTGTCCTCGAGAGCTTTGGGATCCCTTTTGCAGCGAACCGTCTTTGATCATAATTACATTGAGAGAAATTCTACATTTATATTGACTTAAACCAATGAAATTTAAAATTATGAACATGTGATATTAGTCCAGTAACCTTGTCGCCTGAAAGGGGGGTTTACGTGTGTCAGATCGGGTAGTTCTGAAATTTTTCTGAGTTGTTTATGATGTTATCCCAATGTAAGATCCAAGTTTTCGACCTCGAGCGTCGAACGCAACCTTGGCAAAAATCAAAAAAACCGCGAAATTTTCGACCCCTTCTTCAGAATTAGGCGATTTTTAACCCTGAAGGACTATTGTTGTTATAATAATGAGTTAGTACGTTTTGAAAGAAGACAAAATTTACTACAGTTTGAGACCAGCAGCATGTATACGAACCTAATTGTTTCCGAAATACAACATTTCAAAATTTAGTGAGTTTTGCGAACTTGGCAATTGTTAGCAATAATGGGATGTTCTGTGGGAATTTCGACCTTGTAGGCTGATGTTCCCCCCAAAAAAAACCAATCAAATATGTGATAAAATAATACAAAGTAAATGAAATAATGATCCTTAAAACCTAATGCTTGTAATTGACAATAATAATAATAAAAAACAGAAGACAAGTAAGAACATTTTGATCTCTTGGATAGGCCCGGTTGCGCATCGGCGGTTTCTCCACTGGGAACGTCTGCAGTTGAAACATCGATGTCTTCCCAAAATACAATCTCCAGCATTTCGAAATCTGACAAATCGTCGCTTTCTGTGGAGTGCAAAACAACTTCAAGTGTGACATCCGGCACATAGTCGCATGAGGCCGCGCTGTAGTGGCTGCAGACGAAAGAACACTTCAGCCCTGACTTCCTACAGCTGCACGCGTTCCCACAATCCCTCGTACAGCCGCACGAAATTATCCGCAAGAGGTGTTGTGGAGCTGCGTCTCTAGTCATCAGTTTGGGGCTGAGGCCTTGTGAGGTGGATATCCACCCGAAGTCGAGATTGTTCAGTTTTGCTCCCAGCCATTTTTGGACCTGTAACAGAATAGGACATATATAGTTGAAGAGAAAATGATGATAGAGATGTTTATAAATAACGTATAAATTTTGCAGTAAGTGTGTACCTGTATATATAAGAACAAATTGTAACTGATGGTGGGTGCGGAAGGAGTGAAATCGAGCCGGGACTCTTGAAGGAGGTAATCTTGCGAAATTGAAGCTCGTTTTTGCCCCACGTATCGCAACTAGACCTGTGGATGTCGGGGTTGCCACCGTACACAGCAACTATTATCCGCTCCCTTGCTGCTGCTATCCCAGCCGGTGTAACGGTGGTGTCGATAAATATGGCAGCTTCACAAGAGAAATTCGAATCAAACGACAAAAACAAAATTCGTTTCATCGACCGGCTGAAAACGAAAGTGGAAAACCATAACAGTCTAGTACTGCAGGCAGAGGAATATGCTGACAGGCTCATCATCACTACAGCTGTCACTCTTGCCTCTTCATATGATGTAGTGTTAGTGGCTGGCAAGGACATCGACTTGTCGATAATGCTCACTGGGATCTCACACCAAAGTGAGATATGTTTAAAGAGATGTGGAAGAAACAAAGCTACAGATGTCATCTATTCCAGCATCACCTCATCAACGTACACATTAAAACCGGAGAGTTTCCTTTTCATCCACGCCTTCAGTGGGTGTGACTCGTCATCCTGCGTCTTCGGCCAAGGGAAATTGATAATGTTCTAAATGTACTACAAACACTCGGATTTTGAAAAGGACGCTGCCAGTTTTCTCGACACCACCTCTACACCTGATAAGATAGCAGCAGCAGGGGAGCGGATAATAGTTTCTCTGTACGTTGTCAACCCCGACATCCAGAGCCTTAATGAGCTGCAATAGCACATATTTGCGAGGGCTGCGGCAAAAACGAGCTTCGTTATCGCAAAGTTACCTCCTACAAGAGACACGGCTCGATTTCACTCCTTCCGCACCCACCATCAGATACAATTCGTTCTTATTTACACGTATTTTAACATATACGCTATTTATAAACATCTCTTTCATCATTTTCTCTTCAACTATACATGCCCAATTTTGCTACAGGTGCAAAAATGGCTGGGAGACAAACTGGACCCTCTCGACTGCGGGTGGATATCCATCTCACAAGGCCTCAGCCCCAAAATGATGAGACGCAGCTCCACAACACCTCTTGCGGATGATTTCGTGCGGCTATACGAGGGATTGTGGGAACGCGTGCAGCTGTACTGTTCAAAACATACTAAGTCATTGTTATCACAACAATAGTTGTTCAGGTTTAAAAACGGCAAACCCTTAAGAAGGATCGAAAATTTCGCGTTTTTTTTTTTATTTTTGCCAAGGTTGCGTTCGACGCTCGAGGTCGAAAACTTGGATCTTATATTGGGATAACATCATAAACAACTCAGCAAAATAACAACTACCCGATCTGACGCACGGTCTAATGTACATCGTTACTGGAATATATTGAAAACAATCAAAATAATAAATTTAACGTGCTTTAAATAAAATATAAAAATGAAAATAAAGCAGCAGCACTTGAATAGAATTGCCTTT
>JAFIDM010119619.1:35355-51691 GCA_023159025.1 Thereuonema tuberculata
TGATTCCTTATTTCTGTGCGTGCATGTTGTTTCTTGTAATGTTAATAAGCTTCGTATAGTCTGCGGTTAATCCTTCTCTTCAAAACTCTCCAATAGAGGGACTATAAAAAAGAGGCAGTGGTTTTAATATCACAATTATTCATAATTTTAAATCGCATTGGTTTAATTGTATGTAAATATAGAATTTCTTTCTCAATGTAATTTTGATTGATAAGGGATCGCTGCAAAAAATATCTGACAGCTCTCGAAGACAATCTAATGTATAACAACAATATGTTAATGTTTTAAATACAATTTTTATTATGGGGTTTTATATATTTGATTTGATTTGATAATTGGCTAAGTTCGTCGGTTTGTCTGTCTATCTGTCTGTCTGTAACTCGATATAATTAAGCTATTCAGATAGATCCAAGGGTTCTCAAGGGGTTCCATTGAATCACGGGTACTCAAATGTATGAAATATTAGTTCATTTTGTGATTCCATGTTGTTTTCATGAAATTTTATCCTTGAGAATTGATCTAGACAACTAAATTCTAACAAAACATAAGTTCAAAACCAAATAATTTTGATACCACTGCATCCATTTTACTACAATTTGGCATACTTACTCAGTTTTTCACGCTGATTTCGAAACTCAAAGCCATTTTTGCCGTAGAATATTCTTACACAAGTTAGGGCAGTATTTAGATTACAAAGGTGAGTTTTAAATGCCTTTCGTCGTTATGAGTCAAAAATAATAATTATTCAATTTTTACTTTTAGTAAAATTTATTTACAAGGAGGAACTTTAGATATGGTATTTGTACTTGGTATTTATTTACCAGAGTCTGTTTTTAGTCATGGACAGTTATATGTTGCTATTTCCCGAGCACGTCGTGCATGCGACATCAAAATCAAAATTCTTGACCGAATACATCAAGGTAATCTGATAGAAGGATCTGATGCTGTTTTTACAAAAAATGTTTTTTGAAAGGAAATATTTACTTTGTAATTGATCATTGATAATAAAATTATTTTTCAGATTTTTTATGCCTGTCATCCGATAGGCTTTGCTGCTAGTATAAAGATAACACGAAACTAAAATACTTACAACAATGTCATACAGAATCAAAATCTCCAATAATCAGTTAAAAAAACTTTAATTGAAATTAAATCAAACTGACTTTATCGTCTTTATCAAAATTGACAATCCTTGTGGAATCATGGTATATATGTTTTAGGTCATTGTAGAATTAATGAATTTATGATTCTTTTTCTTACTATTACTCCAATTCCTTCCCGCATACATCATTTTTCATTATGAACTTCATTAAAAACCTGTAGCACTTTTTCACGACTTAAATTATTTGTTTTATGCCCTCCAATATCTGAATGTCCCCTGTACATACTAAGGGAAATGGGACAGTTTCTCAGTAAGCGGAATATCAACTTCCATTGCGGTTTGCAATAGAGATACTTAACGGCGGTTTAAATGGAGGAGCAGGGGCATCGGCTGAATTTCCAAGATCCGACTGTCATTTGTTATGATCCTTATTGCAAGTTGAAAAAGTGCAAGGAGTCGTTTCTGTTACTAATAGATTCATCATGTTACAACGACACCCTTTCCATAAAAACTATATCCGGTGAAGGGTTCGGTGAAAGTTAATTTCCCGTGATGTCAATAGTGTATTATGTGTCATTTTTTTTATTTATTTTGTTTTATTAGGAACCTATCCTGTTTAGTTATTCTGGCTGGATTGGACACGTTTTTAAGTGTTCCTTGTGAGCTTCAAGAAGCCCCTTCAATGATAGTGGTATCACTTTATTTTCATCTTTGGTCACTGTTGCATGGATGTGTGACATGATCCCGTTGTTTAGAGCGTTTCCCTGTAATCTCATATCATTTTCTGTTCTTTAACTCCTCAGTGGCCCGCTGGATTGATCCGAAACGTTACAAACATACGAAATCCAATTGAATTTCGATTTCATATGTTTGTAAAAAAAAAAAAATATATTTTTGTGTGTTGGCCTTTTTATTGACTTCCAGGAATGATTATTCAAATATTTAGGTTGTAAATTTAAGTAGAAGAAAAAAAGGCGAAAGCAGTGACTTTTAATATAGAACTAAGTATTTAATAAATTATTTTTTTAATGTATAAATATAAGTTAAAGTATTCATTTTGTTTAAGGTAGCCTTTTTTTAATATTAGGTTTTTAATAGTAAATTATGATTAAAGTTCAAAACCCTTTTTTATGAATATATAGGCCTTGATCCCATTTGTCTTGGACCACCTATTAGGCTACCTCATAATTTTATATGTTTGGCAAAGATACCAAGGTTTACTTACAAAGCTGATTTAAACCTATGTGTGCCTTACATCTATGGCGGATGTTACAGCACTAAAAACCTTTTCCTGACAATGATACATACTTGTGTGTGTGTTGTGTGTAAGTTTCAGTGAAGGAAAAAAGGCGTACGCAGTAAATTTTTATACGGATCTAAACAATTAAGCTATAAAACTCTTTAATTTTTTTATAAGTAAACATAGGTAAAGCATTATTTGTTTTAAGGAAATAACCAATTTTAGTCTTTTTTTAATAGTAAATTATAATAAACGTTTAAAATCATTTTACTTAAATTTGTAGGCCTAGATCCGATTTGTCTTCTACCACCTATGATATCACCTGACGGTATCATGTGTTTCTCATACTTTCCAATGTTTACCTACAAAGCTGATAAAAATCAATGTGAGCGTTACATCTATGGCGGATGTTTCGGCACTAAAAACCTGTTCCGGACAAAGGAACAATGTGAGAAAAGATGCAGCACTAAAGATACAGCTACTGAAAATTCTCCACAAGGTAAAAAAATAACACATTTCTCTTCTCAGATTTACCGTATTTACGCGCATAATTTCCCCCATCGCGTATTTTCCCCACCCCAGTTTTTGTGGATTCCAAAATTCAATTTTTATTTTTATCGCATAATTTCCCCACCTCTACTTCAACGCGTTTCCAACATGATTTTGACTGGCGGTCAACTCATGACGACGCGACAATTTACCGTTACTATCGCATTTCTCTATCCTACGCTGCTTTAGGGGAAGATTCCACCCCCACCCCGATCAGTACAAGAGCAGACTCCTTCTGAATCAGTACAACAATTTCGAGTGTTTTGTGAAAACGTGAAGTTCGCGAAAAAAGTTAAGTTCTCTATTAGCAGGCAGCTGATGGTGTCGTCATGCAGTGAGCAGCTACAGAGATGGCGGGCTGTACTGCGTGAGTTACGAAATTACGTCACAGTCGCACACATACTTCCGTGCATGCCTATTGCTTAACTGTACTTTGAAAAAAAAACAAATGTTGAGATGTAATTTCTTATATTTTAAATGTTGCGTATTAATAAAATTGTTGTTAATTACATTTCTTGCTTTAAAAATCAATATTTAACATGGTTTTTCCTTACACTTTCACCATATTTTTTTTCCTCAAATAGAAAAACATCGCGTAATTTCCCCACTCCCCTTTTTTTGTCAAAATATTGATGAAAAAAAAGGTGAAATTATGCGAGTAAATACGGTATTACTTGTAGAATAAACCTGTTAACATTTGAATTAGTGTTCTTCCATTTTCGGACTCTAGAAGTTTCTAATAGTTTCAGAAAATTTCTGTTGCTTCATTGATCTTGTTTTTTATCTTATTACCGTGTGCAGTTTGTACTTCATTGAAATAACTGATATTTTATATTTTCTTCGATATCCCATTCACTTTTATTGAATTCGGCAGAGAAAAGTATCCTCAAAAAGTACAATTAGTAATTTTCTGAATTTAGTATAGAAAATGACTCAAACAAATTCAACTTCTTCTTTTCATATATATCTATATTTCGTCCTGATGAGGGGACTTCTTCAGGAATACCAAATAAAATACAAGATAAAAAGAAAGAGAAAACCTTTCTAGTAAACACAAATGAAAATAAACAAATTAATCTTAAACAAATGTACCTTATTACACAATCGAAATTAAGAAAGTACATCTTAAACAAAAGTACCGTATTACATTTCAAAATGAAAACAACAAAGTAAATCTACGGTATTACATTCAATAACAACAAATCAAAAAAATTGATCCTAAACAAATATAACATAATAAATGAACAGACATGTGATTTTCAAACCGATATGACAATCAATCTTTTATACATTTACTTTAATGTTAAATATTCTTTAATTTTCTTTGTTTTTTAATAAAGAGTTCTTAAATAATCCCAATGAGACATCGTTGACTTTGAGTGATTTGTCTCTATTCATGCATTCGCAACTATTTATCAAGCATGACTCTAATTTGTACCGTTTGTTTTCGTCTTTAACATTAAAGATGTTGTAGACAATCGGGTCAGGACAGCAACCTCTGTTCATACAATGTTTAGTCCGTTCAGAGACTTTTTCATTTCTATTCTCGTATGCCGTCATATGCTCTTTGACCCTCTCCCTTACCTTACGGCCTGTACTTCCCACATAAATTTCACCATAATCTCTGCATTTCAAGGCATATATAACCCCCATTCTGCACAATTGATCATCTTCTTTTCTAGTTCTTTTCTTTTTTGAATAATGTATTATCCTTATGGTAAACAATTTTAGTCTCATTATTTTTGCACACATCTTTTACGTGCTTGTTCACTTTAATCCCTATCGGCAAAATTATACACTTTACAAAATTTTTTGTTTCTTTCACATCCTCTTTTGGTTTTACAAATTTTCTATTCTTAAAAAATCTTTAATTGTACTTTCTACAAATTCATCAGGATCTTCATTTATCGATAATATTTCTTTGAATTCTTTAATCTTATCTTCCCAAACTTTCTTTTCATGTGTAATTAGTGATTCTTCTGAGATAACCTTTAATAATTTCCTTTTTGATAGATACTAAATGGTTAGAATTAAAATTAAGGATGTGTCTACTTTGAAGCTCTTTCCTATAGTATTTACATTTTAATAATGTTGAGTCATGCTTTTTGATCCTTAGACTTAAAAAATTAATACTGCCTTCTTTTTCTTCTTCTACTTTAAATTTTATGACCTTATGTATACTATTGATGTGGTTAAGACATCTAGTAAACTGCCTTTTGGCACCTTCCCAAATTATAATCACATCGTCTACATATCTTCTATACAAAAATTTTGCTTCCCTCCAGTTTACTATATAATCTTTTTCAATCTTGTTTAAATAAATATTGCACATAGAGCCCGATATCGGACTTCCCATTGGAAACCCATTACTTTGAATGTACATCTTACCTTCATACATGAAATAACTGTTTTTACAAATCACTATAATTAATTCCATGAACCAATTTTTGTTTATTTTAAATCTTTCTTTAATATCATCCTCAAATTTACTTTTTATCACTTCTAAAGCTTCATTAATAGGGATATTTGTATACATTGACTCTACGTCCAATGTAAACAATTTAATTGATTTAGGTGTGTTTTGACTCGTATAATCTTCAATTGCAATTGAAGTTGTAATGATATGTATTAAATTATATACGTAAATCAGCAGAGTAAATATTAGTGCTCACTATCTTTTATCAAATAACGCCAAAACTCAGAAACCTTTCACAGATTTAATTCGATGATAAAAGATATAACTAGCTTGTTAAACTCAACCTTACAAATAATTCAATTATTTATGAATATTAAAAATTAATATTACTAAATCAAAGTTCTTGGCTTCGTTTTATCGCTATTTGCTTTCAATCACCAACATGACTTCGGACAGCAAATTATTTCATAAAACACATACAAATTACAATTTGCTAAAGTTACTGTTCACTGGAATTATAGTTCACTTATTTTCTCCGACGACTTCACATATGTGCAATCACAAAAGTTCTGGAAACTTAATTTCACTATTTTTCGCAAGAAACACATAAAACAATGGTCGTCACTAATTTAGAATTACATTTCTCAAAATCCTTCCTATCCAATATGGCCCTGTGTCTTTCAGACACTGAATACTATCTTGTATCTATTTCTGCCGCTTAAATAAATGAAATTGTTCAAGGAAAAGTTCTACATACAATAGTTCGCCATATTCTTCTGTCGAACAGCTACTGGTATCCTGAACAATGACGTCTATGCCTTCGATCCGCTCTTGCATATTCGTATCTTTGCAAAGTCTCCTTTTTTGCACGTATAAGATTTTGACACCGAGTTCAATTCTATCCTGGGTGAATTGAACTTCGTTACTTTGTCACTGGACACTAGCTTCTAAAATCACAACCGCTTTATTATAGTTGTTGGACGATTCTAAATGGATCACATATATTTTACTTGCGACGATTATCGTTTCCTAAATCTGAACTTTTCCCGATAGGCTTCTCATATATTATTAAGCCTATCACTGCGTCGGAGAAATTCCCGCTGAAACTGCTTTGCCTGGGAAGAAGGTATTTCCATCCCTGGTCCATCCGATTTCATCGATCTTTATTAATATCTTGTTCGTCCATCGGCAAGTCTACGATCGATGTTGCCTTTGCTTCGGCACAGCTTCCTTTTTCGCCCCCGTATCCTGGCAAAATAATCGGCATAGTTTTCTTCTCCATTGCGTCTCGGCGATACTCACAAAATGTGCTGGCACCTCGCTTTCTTTTGCGAGGACGTGATAGGTTCTCTCACGTCTTGTATCGGTGAGAGATGCTACTGAAGTCTCTGCAGGCACTCAAAGAAAAAATATCTTTTTAGGATTTATTCTCACGTGGCTCATGCGACAATTAAACCAACACTTGATTAAGCTCGTGGATGTCACAAGGCATTCGCGTGACAACAATGCGTTGACTGCGCATCAAGAACATGAAAAAAATGGCTGAACTTCGGAGGCTAAACTAATTATCCTAAATGAAATTGAATTGTCTCTCCGCAAAATTTAGGGTTAGAAATTCAATGCAGGAATTTCTACAGAAGTCATTAATAATTCTTGAGTATCGAATCGTAGATTATCAAGTGAAAATACTGAATGAGATACGAAATTGAATGAGATGGAAATCAAGTCTATTCTTATAAATTCTATAATTATTCAATCTCCTTTTTTTTTTTAATTTAACATTTTGATAAAGTTTTTCTGGTTATATTTGCGAAATTTCTGCCTACAATTCGAGACATGCCGTGCTGGCGTGGTCGTGCGGTCTCGGCGGCGGCCAGCCATGGCGTCCAATGCGCCAGTTCCTGGGTTCGAATCCCGGCAGTGGCATGGGTGTTTCACTTTCCTTTCTTCTGTGTTGTCCGTTTCTTCTTTCTTCTTCTGTCATTGTTTCTCTTCATAGGAAGCAGAAGTCCGATTGTCACCTAAGGGTGCCTCCTGGATAATTATATCCCAACGACAATAAGGCAAATAAATATCCCCTTCATAGAGTGTCTATGACCAGTGATCCGGTTGGATCCGGGGACACGACAACAACAACAACAATTCAAGACATGCTGTAGCAGCTTTCTCTGGAAGAATTTTTAAATCCTTAATGCTGAAGAAAATGCGAAATGTAAAAATAATCTAATAAATTCGAATGGACTACTAAAAGAACTTTTACAAATGGAAGGCAATTTGTATTCTAAGTATACGAAGAGGAAATCTTAATGTTTTCGTAAATATTTCAGTTATTATTCTTTTCATACAATATTTTTTTCTGAAATCTTTCTTATTGTTTATATTACTAATGTTCTTTTTTTTCATATTCAAATATTTCTACCAATTAAATTAACTAAATCAAATGCTGAAGTTTTTAGCTTAATGAAATTTTCTTTCTAATTTAAACAAAAATATAATAAAATTCAGAAATATAATTCAGAAGCACATACTTCAACAACTACAAAGAACATTGCATTTCAATCTTTCAGTTGTGCCAAAGAAGGAAATACCTTGTGGCATTTCCAATGCACCAACTAACTTGAGAGATATATTTTTATTTACGAACTTTATTTCAAATATTTCAAAGCCTTTCAAACAATCAGTAATTGTAATTTCTTAGGAACGGTATAAAATTTATAAACTAGTTTATAAATAATACCATTACTCAGACGCAGGACGACTAACACTAAACAACACTCAGCAGCGTAAGCGCGACTGAGGCGAACAATAGCCGGAGTGGATATCATATGCGCATGATCATCAGCATTGAATATTGTCTATAGCGAACATACAACACTTACCTTAAAAACCAATAGGGGCCGGTTTTATATACGCAACTCTGTTTTTTATATCTTTATTTTTTTATTAAAATTTAAACTTAAGTTAAATTATTTCCGTAAAATGTCAGGATTTTTTTTTTTATTTCTTAGAATCATATGTGAATAAAATCAGTTTTACGTGTTATTTTCAAGCTTTTTCGTTAATTTTAGAAATTCAAAATTATATGTTTAGACATTCATTTTTAGAGATTCTGTATAACTGACATGTGCGAAAAAAAATATGTGCGAGTAAAAATTGCTACTAAAATAAAAAAGACATTCTGGTCTTGTAATGAAAAGCTTTTTGTCTTATTTCGCCCGAAAACTAAGAAAATCTATCTCCTCATATAATTCGGAAACTTTAAAAACATTTATTCAAGTACACTTAAAAAACGTCTAAGTCAATTTGAATCCGGTTTTACTTAGCCGTATGAATATCTGCAGGCGTTTATGGCAACATATCATTTATTAACTATCAGAGTAATTCAAACAGTGAAGAAAAAGCATCGAAAGGAGATAAGAATTACTTGAAAACCTAAAAAGAAACATAATTCCATATTTACAGCAATTGGAATTAATATAGAGTTATAAAAATTATTTAGATACTATTTATTTTTTAAATCATTTATTAAAGGGCATATATTCAATAATAATAATATTTACTACTGCTCATAATAAAACAGAACACCTGAAGTTTGTTTATTATGCAATTTAGAAGAAGCGATTAGCTACTCGATGTCATATGTACCAGATGCGTCAATGTAGCTAATAATCGGTGTGGCCAACTCCAGTATATATCACCTTCTCTATGCGCCGAGGCATCAAATCGTATGTTTGAATGCTGCTAGCTATTCAATTTGCATTGACCCGCGAGCAAAGTTCATCAACAGTTGTTAGCAGAGGATCGTGCAGTGTTCAGTATTTGTTCTTTGAGCATGTCCAGGAGATTTTCTTTGGTTGAAAAATCAAGTGATCTAGCGAGTCACTGAAGAATTCTATCCCTGAAGAAGGCACATATTGTGGCTGCAATATGCGGTCCGGCATTGCCCTGCTGAAATAGGATCCCAGAGATATCCTGCAGATATGGAAGGGTGGCCTGCCATAGAATATCCTTGACGAAACTTGACGAAACATAACGAACTCGTTATGGTGGTTCGGATTTAAGAGAGATAGCATCCGACAGCAACCGATAGCATCCCAAGCTGTCATCTTCGTTGAAATGCTTTTTCCGATAATTATTGTCTGTTCTTTAGTGTTCTTTGTATGAAATTTTTCAATCGATTTTTAACATTTTGAAGAGATTACAACACAGACATATGTTAAATTTAAGTTTGTTTCAGTTTCTCTTCACCTGATCTTATTTTTAATAAAAGGAGAAGAAATATAGAAATGTGCTACGACAGCTTTAAATCAAATGTGTTAAAGTTGTTGTTAAAAGACATAAAGTAAAGAAGATATCAGTTAGTTTTTAAAAAACATAAACTTTTCATCAAACATTGAATGAACTCTATCATAATACTCATACTTCTTCTTATCATATATTGAACATGGACACAATAAAACTTACAACTTCTTTACTTGACAATCTATATTTCGTCCTTACGATAGGACTTCCTCAGGATTACAAATTATAAAAATAAAGAAGAAAATAAGAAAGAGAAAACTTTCCTCTTCTTATTCAATACAAAAAATTATAACAAATTAAACTGTAACAATTATATCATATCACCAATTATATAAACAAACCTATTATATTCCAAATCGTTTAAACAAACTCATCATATAACAATATTCAATAATTGTTTAGTATTAATACCATAAAACAATTACAAATTAAGCCAAACAATTACAAATCAACTTGAACAGACATGTTGATGTGATAATTAATTTTTCATTTTAATATTAAAAATTCTTTGACTTTCCTGTTTTTACTCAAAGACTTCTTAAATAAACTCAAAGATATATCGTTCACTTTCAGCGACCTGTCTTTATACCTGACCCTAATCATACCTGACCCTATCGTATATAATGTGTTCAATGCAAAATATTGAAAATAAACGGTATAAGTTAGAATCCTGTCTAATTAACAGCTGCATCTGTATGAATAAAGACAATAAAGACAGAATAAAGACAATGCCGAAGCATTGAAGGTACGACGTATTTCAGATCTTAATAAAATCCAAAGTATAAAAGCTAGAAAAATGAAACATAGCGTATTTAATTAGTATGGTAACTGCATCTTATCCTGAAAATTTGAGTAGTAGTATCCAGGTCGAAGCTATGAGGGTTCGATAATACATAACCAGACCCCCTCTTTATGAGGGGTTGGAGGGTGAAAGTTACGGATTTCTTAATTTTTTTATTGTTTGTGTGCTAATCCTAGCCTGCATACCAAATTTCAGCTTTCTATGACTTCAGAAAGTACCGTAGAGGTTTTGATGATCATGAGTGAGTGAGTGACGGAATCGACGTATTTTAGGTATTAATAAAATCCAAAGTAGAAAAGCTAAATAAATGAAACTTAGTGTATTTCATTATCCTACTAACTGCATCTTATCCTGAAAATTTGAGCTCTCTAGTATTATCCAGGCCGAAGCTATGAGGGTTCGAAATTCGACGAAACACTTCCAGAAAAGGTACATAGTGCCCTTCCTGCCTTCGGCTCGTCTTGGCGGGGGCACTGCCGTGCCCCCAGATATAGAATATAATAAAACACTAAACAAAACCAGTGGCACACCCCCAATATCCATTTTAAATGAACTTTCACTTTCATTGCTCACACTGAACTATATAAAACTTAAAACAAAAATTGTTGAATTTAAAACTATAAAATATATTTCAATGAGAAAGCCACCTCGTAGGGAAACTACGGCATGTCGGCATTTCTTTCAATAATTTCAAAATATTCTGTTGACTCAATGACATCTACCGGGAAAAATGTTAACTACAGTATTAATTTGCAAAGCTAATGACGCTTCAGGAACTGTATAACTGTAATATTTGAGAGGAAACTGTTTTTAAAAATGTCTATTAAGTGGATGAGGGGAGATAATGGGTTAATATTGCATTGTCATACAGTCTTTAGCGGATCGGGAAGTTACTTTAAAATCAATTGCAAAATTTGTATCGAATAAACAAACAGACAGAAGAGCGAGCTGATAAAAACATGCTTAAAATATATTAAAAACATTTTTGGATATTTTGTTTTCCAAAATAGATAATCTTCTTACTATCTTTAAATTATACACTAGTGTGCAAAACTTAAGCAACAACGTTATATTTCAGCATACAGCCATAAAATTGGAGAAAAGGGCGTTTTGCGTTCCATAGAATGAAAAGCCAAATCCAGTCGAAAGGTGATGCAAATTTTAGGAGCAAGACCTCAGAGGTGGCCTGAGGGCACGCAAAACACTTGGAGGCTACGAGCGCAGTGCAAGGCAACTTCAAACAAAGGAGGAAAGGCGCATTTCAAGCCATTCGCTGCAAGTGAAAGTGTCAGCAAACGTGCAATATGACTACATGACACCACCTGGACGCGTTTACACGTGAAGAATGATCAACAAGCTTGAGGAGGGGCGTGATTTGACGAGTGATGCCAAAGAGTTTGGAATTGACAAAAGTGTTGTTTCACGGGTATGGAAAGCCTTTCAAAGGACAGATACAGCTGTAAGAAAGGTGGGGGTCGATCAAGGAAAACAACGGCAAGTGAAGACCGATATATCGTCTTGCAGAAGAAAAGTGACCGAAACCAGACAACTGTTGCTGTAACTGTCGTGTCTTGCCTGTGTTGTGCTGCCACCTATCCATCGGTTTTTGAGTTAGAAATCAATGAGCCTATTTTCCATTGAAAGTGCTATAAATTTAGGTTTTTGGGTTCACCATTTTGAAATTATTTGACGGATGCAGTTAATATTGACACACATGGTAGTCATGTATGCAAGTAACATAAATGCGTTGGAATTTTTATTCAATCTTAATTTGTTAAATTGTTATAACAAAAGTAATGTTTTTACGTCCCATGCGGATATCTCGAAAATTATTAACCGAAGATGAAAATGAATATCAAATTCGGACTCAGCGTTGAAAATTATATAAAGTGATCTATAAATCAATATCAAATTCAGAGTAACACTTCGCGGACTTCCCTTGTAAGATCAAGGAAAGAGAGGGTGGTCCTGGCAATGTGGGGTGGTCTGGCATGGTGGGGTGGTCCTGGCGTTCTTGTGTGGGAAGGCATTATGATGAAATTAAGGAAAGCGCTCCACATTTTCAACAGAGGTTCAGTTAAAGGAGATCGTTGCAGTGATGAAGTTATCCTTCCCCACGTGCATCTGTTCCGAGGTGCCATTGGTCCAGGCTTTGTTTTTATGGACAACAACGCAAGTTCACAAAGAACCAGTGCTGTTCAGGACCTCCTCGAAACTGAAGATATCCTCGAATAGATTGGCCAGCGTTCACCCCTGATTAAAATCACATTGAGCCTCTGTGGAATGCTTTGGGAAGACGCCTGGCAGCACAATCGTATCCTCCGGAGACCACCAGACAACTGACAAGATGCTCATCGAGAAATGGGCATTCTTATCCCAAGACTATTAGGTAATATGATGTTGAGTATGGATAGACGATGCCATGCAACCATTGCAGTTAGGGGAGGTCATATCTCTTACTGAGGAGCGTTAGTTTGTTGTTCTCCGTCTCGGCGAGATATTGCTTTGTACCAACGCCATTCTGTGATTAAAGCTTTCTTCTGCTTTGTTCTATACTGTGCTACTATGCTTCAGTCATTCTTTCAGTACTAATTTGTGCCTGTATATTACAGCAAAATCAGCAATGTTGTTTAATTTTTGCACACAAGGTACTATAGAGATACTATGAAGATTATTTTTATACTAAAAATAATATAATATTAGCCTAAATATTATATTTTTTTTATAATAAATATAATAAATAAAAAATATCCTTTCTATTCTTGGAGTTCTTTAGTGATAATTACTGCTTTTTTTTTCAAGAGCATTACTACATAAAGAAATGACTATACAAAGAAAATTGCATGACAAAAGATATGTGAGATAGTACAAAGATAGCAATTCCAAAATGATTCGTCTATAGATTTCAATTCAGACTTTTAGAATAAAGTTGCTGATATTGTAAATGCAACTTTATCCTAAGTTTAGTACTGTACTAAACGAGTTGAAAAGATCAAAAACTCACAATATTTAAATTTGACTACTGAAATATTTTCATCAAAAGCTTAGCAAATATTACATTCGTAAACTGGAAAATACTTTATACCTTCCTACAACATCCAAACCAACTTTACCTTTCTTTTTTATTTTAAAATATGTTCTCTGCTATGCATCATAAAAGGGCTTCCAGTTATATCAACTTACAGTTCAAGGATGTCCTTACTACTGTAGTATTTCATATCATCATCTCGGACTTCCATTTCGTGGGAATTTTATGATTCAACTGGAAAAGTATGGCTATTAATAATCCTCTTATTGCTATTAATTTTCCTTGTTAGTTATTACAGATATTTCCTCGGATTTGTTATATATCTTTTATACATAATTTATTGCGGTTCAGTACCGCTCTATCTTGGACCTTTCATGTTTATTTTAAGCGACCATTAAACTCTATCTTTCAAGATTCTTCAAGAGGTAGTGGAGTGTTGTGAAAATGATCGATTAGATTCTTTTCCATGAAATTGTATGGCAAGTTTTTATTTACAATTTCCTAAATATAGAACTGCAATTAAACTATTATTGTAGGTTAGAGTGCACAGCAGCAAAAAAATACAAAAGAATGTCTTATTCTCATAAATCGGAAAAATATAAGTCGAATAATGTTATAAAAAAATAAGTACGTCTCTCTTGCCTGATTTCCTAGGGTTCTGAAATTTCCTGATGTTAAAAGGATGGTCGAGTAATTAAAAAGAAATAAAAAATAATGAAGAATTCAACGACTGACGAAAGTCACGACAAGATATCTACGAACACCCTCAGTTATAATGTTTGACTTGGAATTATTTTGTTTGTACCATTACATAACTATAGGAAGGCCTGCAAGTTCTTGAAAAAAAAAGTTAAGGAAACATACTGAAAAAAGTCTTCAGGGAAATTAGGATATATTGTTTGAAAGTTGTCTCAAAATTGTTTCCGGAAAACATTAGTCTGCTGAAATTTCAAACTGGATACAGTACGACCCCACCCACATTCATAAACAAAAAGAAATCAACGAGAATAGATAGAATACGAGGAAACTGTTTAGTTGAAATTACTCAAACGAGTTCTTGATTTTTATATCTGCTTTTATTACTGCTTCGGGGAATTATGATAATCCTGATGCAAGGCTTATAACATATACAAGAATGTCTATAATTAAAGTTGACCTATTCCATGCATTATACAGTAAAATTACTTATCGAAATGACACCGAATTTAAAGTATGTCGTAATCACACCAGCGCCATAGGTAGGACATTTATGGAAAAAACAAATGTTTCAAAAGTCACTACCAGGGGCGTTTGTAGGCGTTTATGGCATCAGAATTGCAAATTTCGGTGACCACGTCATCCCTCGTTTCACTATTTAAGCAACAGGCTCCCACGCTTTTCATTCGCATTTTGCGTTTAATTCAAAATGACGTTAATTTTACAAGGACGTGCTTTACTTGTGAAAACCAATAACTACGAATGAGTTACGAAAACTGATTCTCAAATTTGAAGAATCAGGGTCGTTGGAAGTGAAATGGGACGAAAGCTCTTGGCGCGCAGTTGGTGACGAAATAGTGACCAAAGTGGAAGAGGACAGGATGTCAAATGTGTGGGCCAGCGTCAATGTTCGGAGAGTTACACATTCGTTGGGTTAGGCTGTTGCCAGAGACCGGAAAATTGTTCGGAACATATGCGTCACTATCCTTACAAATTTCTCACGCTGAACAACTGCTGCCCCCTCATACGCGTCAGCGAGAGACCTTCGCGCTACTATTCTTAGCTATAGTTTAAAATAAGTTTTCGATCATGTATTTAAGAAACTGTTAGTGAGTTACCCTTAATAAATGGACAGGAATCTTTAACTCAAGGCACAAAAAATACTTTTATTATATTAAAAATTTGAAATAACTTAACAACAGAAACTACAGAATTAACTTTACTAATTCAGTCAAATTTACAGTATTAAAATAGTAATATTTTGTCTAGTCAAAATTAGCATTTTTGAAAAGTAAGCTTAAATTTATTTTCTGCCAAAAAAATAAACAAAAGATATAATATGCATTTAATTTTACGATATATTAATGAAATCAATTTACAATTATTTTAATTGTAAATTAAAATATTCTTATAAATTAACCCGAAAGTGAATTAATCCTTCAACAATAAAATAATTTATAAATCTAAAAATTCGAATAATATTTAATAGAAAATATTCTACTCATTATTACTTAAACATTAAAATTTTAAGTTAAATATAGAATATAAAAAAACACTGAACAAAACCAGTGGCACACTCCCAATATCCATTTTAAATGAACTTTCACTTTCATTGCCCACACGGAATTATATGAAACTTAAAACAAAAATTGTTGAATTTAAAACTATAAAATATATTTCAATGAGAAAGCCACCTCGTAGGGAAACTACGGCATGTCGGCATTTCTTTCAATAATTTCAAAATATTCTGTTGACTCAATGACATCTACCGGGAAAAATGTTAACTACAGTTTTAATTTGCAAAGCTAATGACGCTTCAGGAACTGTATCACTGTAATATTTGTGAGAAAACTGTTTTTGAAAATGTCTATTAAGTGGATGAGGGGAGATAATGGGTTAATATTGCATTGTCATCCAGTCTCTAGCGGATCAGGAAGTTAATTTAAAATCAATTGCAAAATTTGTATCGAATAAACAAACAGACAGAAGAGCGAGCTGATAAAAACGTGCTAAAAATATATTATAAAAGCATTTTTGGATATTTTGTTTACCAAATTAGTTAATCTTCATACTATCTTTATATTATACACTTGTTTGCAAAACTTAAGCAACAATATTCATATGTCAACATACAGCAACAAAAATGGAGGAAAGAGCGTTTTGCGTTCCATATAATGAAATGGCAAACCCAGTAAAAAGGT
>JAFIDM010119619.1:51791-64639 GCA_023159025.1 Thereuonema tuberculata
ACTGCAACTTCACAGATCAGATGGGGCGGGACGGTTTTTGAAGTTGCTCACCTGCAGTATAATTTCTGCTGTTCAAATTGATTTGGCAGTAGTGCTTTGGTTTATATCATTTTGTTCATACATATATTAGTATATTTCAAATATAATACAATAAACTATAGGTATACATTTAATTCTAAAGTTTTATAAAAAAGAGTAATTTAAATGCTCAAAATAAATCATGGAATCAGAAATGTATTTTGTTGAGAATCTAAACATCTATAATAAAAAGATATTTTACAAAATTCTTAACATAACCCAGAGATTATCTTTTTAATTAAGTGTTATGTTCCTTTTAAGCTATATTGTTTAAAAAAAATTTTACTTAGTTGAAAAAGAAGTTCGGAAATAACATCTAAATAAGATATTGATCCAAACATCTAACAGCATGTTAATAGAATTAACAATTGTGATTTAAATTTGAATGAAATTTAAAGAATCTTTGCTGATAAAAAAAACTTTACACGACAGTACAGTCTTAGTCAAAACAAACCGAAGTTAAACAATGCACATCCCTAGCCGATAATAGGGCTTCTCCGGATGTCAGATCTATTTGAATATAAACTGTTTTGTAATTGGAATAATTTTTTGAATCATTCAAGGCAATAATGCTTCTGAATAAAGAAGTAAAGGTATTTTTAGTCGAATATTACAACCAATATATGTTCATATTGCATAAGACGAAAAGACGAACCCAGCTAACCGTATGTGAAGGAGTTCCGAAGTCATGTGAATTGAGAATGTTTTCCTAGGCATCATTCAAAAATTCCAAAGGTCAGGTAGTGCCTAACACAGCTTTGAGGGTGCACGGGATGGCCACGAACAAACAAATCTCGACAGTCTCTTGGAACAATTCTCACCTGCCGTAAAGCTGCTTTATGGAATTTTCCATGCTTTGCAAACTACAGGTTCACAAAATTTCAAAGTCCTTTTCATTTCTCGATCTCACAGTCATTTCACATAATTGAAGAATATTATTCACGAACTCAAGGAGAGGGTTTTCATTACTAGGAAATAATGTGATATCGAGATATAGTCGAAAATTTACAAGAACAGTTAGAACAGTCTGTGCATCGTAAAGGCGAACATTTAGAACATGATGTATATATCTCTTTGTTAGAAAATCCTAAATTTGGGAATTCCTTACTACATAGTTGATTTGTATTTATTGGCTCTTCTAGTTTATGTCATTCAGAATTGTTTTGTTTGCTCTAGCAGAAGTTAATTGTATCACTATTTTGCAGAAATTGATTAAAATCTAACTTTTAAAGTTGGAATTTTATTGCGCTGCCATTTAATATTTACAATAGTATTTATATTTGTATTGTCTGTCAATTACATTTGCATTTGTGATTGCGATCCACTAATGCACAATGCTACTTTATTTAATCTGTCACAAAAGAGTTTTACTTGATAATAAAAATACGGAACCAATAGCTAATTATGTAAAATTCTTTTGTATGACAATTAAAAACTTTTCTTTGGAAACGTTTCTGAAATGAAATAAGTCTGCTTTTCAAGTATTCCAGTAAGGAAAGGTTGCCTGAGTCAATAATGATTCTTGAGCAGGGAATCACAGATTATCGAGTGGTGAAATATTGAATAAGACACGATATTGAATGAGATGGAAAACAATTCTTTTCTTATAAATTCAAGAACTATTCAATCTCCTTTTTTCTTTTAATTTAAAGTTTTGATAAAGTTTTTCTGTTTAAATTTCCGAAATTTCTGTTTACAATTCGGGACATGCTGTAATAACTTTCTCTGGAAGAATTTTTAAAACCTTATTGCTGAAGAAAATGCAAAATGTAAAAATCACCTTATAAATTCGAATGGACTAATATAAGAACTTTCACAAACAGAAGGCTATTTGAATTCTAAATATACGAAGAGGAAATCCTAATGTTTTCATCAATATTACAGTTATTATTCTTTTGATATAATATTTTTTTCTGAAATCTTTCTTATTATTTATATTACTAATGTTCTTTTTTTTTCATATTCAAATATTTCTACTAATTAAATTAACTAAATCAAATGCTGAAGTTTTTAGCTTAATGAAATTTTCTTTGTAATTTACACAAAAACATAATAAAATTCAGAAATATAATTCAGAACCACATACTTCAACAACTGCAAAGAACATTGCATTTCAATCTTTCAGTTGTGCCAAAGAAGGAAATACCTTTTGGCATTTCTAATGCACCAACTACCTTCTTAGATATATTTTTATTTACGAACTTTATTTCAAATATTTCAAAGCCTTTCAAACATTGAGTAATTGTAATTTCTTAGGATAAACTAGTTTATACTAGTTTGAAAATAATATCATTACTCACACGCAGGCCGACGCACACTAAACAACACTCACCAGCGTTAGCAGCGACTGAGCCGAACAATAGCCGGAGTGGATATCATCACATGCGCATGATCATCAGCATTGAATACTGTCTACAGCGAACATACAACATTTACCTTAAAAATCTATAGGGGCCGGTTTTATATATGCCATCCTGTTTTTTATATCTTTATTTTTTTATTAAAATTTAAATTTAAGTGAAATTATTTAAGTAAAATGTCTAGATTTTATTTTTTAATTATTAGTATCGTATGTGGATAAAATGTCTTTCAGATGTTGTTTTCAATCATTTTCGTTAATTTTAGAAATTCAAAATTGTATTTTTAGAGATTCATTTTTAAAGATTCTGTATAGCTGACAGGTGGGAAAAAAACATGTGCGAGTGAAAATTGCTACTGCAACAAAAAGATCTTTTGAAATTAGAATGAAAAGCTTTTTGCCTTAGTTCGCACGAAACCTAAGAGTATCTATAAAAAAAATTCTATATCATTATCTCCGCAGATATATATTTCGGAAACTTCAAAAACATTTGTTCAAATAAAACTTAAAAAACGGTTACATCAGTTTGAATCCGGTTTTACTTATGACAACATATCATTTATTAGCTAACAGAGGAATTTAAATAGTGTAGAAAAATATCGAAAGGGTTGTAGTAATTCAATAAGAATTACTTGAAAACCGAAAATGAAAAATTATTCCGTTTTTACAGTAATTGGAGTTAGTATAGAGTTATAAAAAATATTTTGATATTATTTATTTTGTAAATCATTTATAAAGGGCGTATATTCAATAATATTAATATTCACTACTGTTCATAACAAAACAGAACACCTAAAATTTAATTATTATGCATTTTAGAAGAAGCGATTAGCAGCTCGATGTCATATTTACCATTTGCATCAATATAGCTAACAATCAGTATGGCCAATTCAAGTATGTACCACCTTCTCTATGCGCCGTGGAATCGAATCATATGTTTGAATGTATCCTGGCGATCTAACGAGTCATTAAAGAATTGTATCCCTGAAGAAGGCACTTATGGTTGTGGTTGCAATATGCGGTACGACATTGCCCTGCCGAAATAGGATCCCAGGGATGTCCTGCTGATATGGAAGGGTGGCCTGCCACAGAATATCCTTGACGAAACTTAACGAAACATAACGCACTCGTTATGGTGGTTCGATTCAGGAGAGATTACCTGCTTCCGCAACCGATAGGATCCCAAGCTATTATATATCTTCGTTGAAATGCTTTTCCCAATAATTATTTTCTGCTTTTTAGTTTTGTGTGTATGAAATTTTTCAATCGATTTTAATTTTGATGAGATTATAGCACATATATTTGTTAAATTTCAGGTGTATTTCAGTTTCTCTTCACCTTATCATATAAAAGGAGAAAATAAAGTGTAGAAAAGTTCTACGAAAGATTTAAAACAAATAGTTTTAAAGATGTTATTAAAATACATAAAGTAAAGATGATATTAGTTATTTAAAAAAAAAAATCATCAAAATGAACTCTCTTCATAAATAGTGGAATATTCATTTTTTTACATTAAACCTATTAACTTGAACTGATATTATAAATAAATAATTCTAAAATAGCTATTTCAAGGTTTTGATATCAATATCTAAATTCACCCATGCATTTTGAATGCTGTCATGCTGCAGTTTCATACAAATAAAATTATTTTTTTTTAATATTTATGCTGAAATTCCAGATAAGGACATTTAAATCAAAACTAATTATAACTGTTTGTAATTTCTATAAAATATTTATATACATATGGATTTAGGTGTAATCCTACAATTATATTAGTTTACAAATTGAAATATTCTTATAAATTACCCCGAAAGTTAATTATTGCTTCAACAATAAAATGATTTATAAATCTAAAAATTTGAAAAATCTTTAATATAAAATATTCTACTCATTATTACTGAAACAATAAAATGTTAGGTTAAATATTGAATATAATAAAACACTAACAAAACCAGTGAAACAAACTCCCAATATCCATTTTAAATGAACTTTCATTGCCCACACTGAATTATATAAAACTTAACACGAAAACATATATTTATATTTATAATCTCTGAAAATTGTTGAATTTAAAACTATAAAATATATTTCAATGAGAAAGCCTCCTCGTGGGGAAACTATGGGACGTCAGCATTTCTTTCATTAATTTCAAAATATTTTGTTGACGCACTGAAATCTACCGGGAAAAATGTTAACTACCCTATTCATTTGTAAAGCAAATGACGCTTCAGGAACTGTATCACTGTAAGATTTGTGACGAAACTGTTTTTAAAAATGTCCATTAAGTGGATGAGGGGAGATAATGGGTTAATATTGCATTGTCATCCAGTCTCTAGCGGATCGGGAAGTTACTTTAAAATCAATTGCAAAATTTGTACCGAACAAACAAACAGACAAAAGAGGGAGCTGATAAAAGCATGCTAAAAATATATTAAAAACATTTTTGAATATTTTATCTTCCAAAATAGATAATCTTCATACTATCTTTAAATTATACACTAGTGTGCAAAACTTAAGCAACAACGTCATATTTCAGCATACAGCCATGAAATTGGAGAAAAGGGCGTTTTTGCGTTCCATACAATGAAAAGCCAAATCCAGTAGAAAGGTGATGCATATGTAAATTTAAGGAGCAAGACCTCAAAGGTGGCCTGAGGGCACGCAAAACACTTGGAGGCCATGAGCGCAGTGCAAGGCAACTTCAAACAAAGGAGGAAAGGCACATTTCAAGACATTTTTGTTTAAAACATTATAAAATGTTAACAATAAAAATGTTTATCAGTGAAGAAATGCAAAAAGCACAAAGGAAGCTCACAGTGACTACATAATAAAAATGTTTGACTACAACATTTGGCTTCCGTAGACTGTGAGCACAAGTGCTGCTGAGGAAATGAAAAGCAGATATCCTTTAGAGATTGAAAATGACCAACATTTGGGTCATTGTCAATATAACGGGGCTTACAAAATGCATATCTGATCATTTCTCGAAAATAATTTGCTGATAATTGATTATCAAATTGCTGTAACTGCCCTGTGTTGCCTGTCTTGTGCTGCCACTTATCAATCGGTTTTTGAGTTAGGGTTGGATGAGCCTATTTTCCGATAAATGCCACAAATTTAGGTTTTTGGGTCCACAATTTGCAAATTAGTTGACGGATTCAGTTCGTATTGACACACATGGTAGTCATGTATGCAAGTAACATAAATGCGTTGAAATTTTTATTCTATCTCAATTTGTTAAAGAGTTATAACAAATTAAAGTTTTTACGCCCCCATGCGGATATCTCAAAAACTAATAACCGGAGATGAAAATTAATATCAAATTCGGACTCAGCGTTGAAAATTCTATAAAGTGACCCATAAACCAATATCAAATTCAGAGTAACACTTCGCGGACTTCCCTTGTAGCATCAGGGAAAGTGAGGGTGGTCCTGGCATAGTGGGGTGGTTCTGGCATGGTGGGGTGGTCCTAGCGTTCTTGTGTGGGGAGGCATTATGATGAAAGGAAGGAAAGAGCTCCACATTTTCAACAGATGTTCAGTTACAGAAGATCGTTCCAGTGATGAAGTTATCCTCCCCCACGTGCATCTGTTCCGAGGTGCCATTGGTCCAGACTTTGTTTTTATGGACGACAAAGCAAGGTCACACTTGACAAGTGCTGTGCAGAACCTAATCGAAACTTTAGATATCCGTCGAATGGATTGGCAGCGTTCTCCCCTGATTAAAATCCCATTGAACATGTCTGGAATGCTTCGAGAAGACGCCTGGTGGCATGATCGTATCCTTCGGAGACCACCAGACAACTGACAAGACGCTCATCGAGGAATGGCCACTCTTACACCAAGACTATTAGGCGATAAGATGTTGAGTATGGACAGACGAGGCCATGCAACCATTCCGTTAGGAAGATCATATCCATTAGTAAGGAACGTTGGCTTGTTGTTCTCCCTCTTGGCCAGATAGTGTTTTTTACCAACGCCATTCTGTCAATAAGCTTTTTTTCTGCTTCGTTCCTTACTGTACGCTTCCTATTCATATCTGTGCTACTATGCTTCAGTCATCCTTTCTGTACTAACTTGTGCCTCTGTAGTATGAAGTTCATGTCTTCCAGTTCAGTTTCTGCGAAATTACAGCAAAATCAGCAATGTTGCCTATGTTTTGCACACTAGTCACTATAAAGATACTATAAAGATTATTTTTATACTAAAATAGTATAATATTAGCCTAAATATTATGTTATCCTTTTTTATAATAAATATAATAAATAAAAGATATGTATTGTATTCTCAGAGTTCTTTAGTGATAATTACTTTTTTTTCATGAACATTACTATATAAAGAAATGACTATGAAAAGAAAATTGCATGACTAAAGACCTGTGAGATAGTACAAAGACAACAACTGCAAAATGATTGATCTATTGATTCCAATTCAGTCTTTTAGAATAAAGTTGCTGATACTGTAACTGCAACTTTATCCTAAGTTTAGTACTGTACTAAACGAGTTTAAAAGATCACAAACTCACAATATTTAAATTTGACTACTGAAATATTTTCATCAAATGCTTAGAAAATATTACATTCGTAAACTGGAAATACTTCATACCTTCGTACAACATCCAATCGGTTAGAAGACCAACTTTACCTTTCTTTTTGATTTAAAAATATGTTCTCTGCTTTGCATCATAAAAGGTCTTCTAGTTATATCAACTTACAGTTCAAGGATGTCCTAACTGCTATAGTATTTCATATCATCATCTCGGATTTCCATTTCGTGGGAATTTCTTGATTCAACAGGAAAATTATGGCTATTAATAATCCTGTTATTGCTATTAATTTTCCTTGTTAGTTATTAAAAATATTTCCTCGGATTTGTTATTTATCCTTTATACATAATTTATTGCGGTTCAGTACCGCTCTATCTTGGACCTTTCATGTTTATTTCAAGCGACCATTAAACTCCATCTTTGAAGATTCTTCAAGGGAAGTGGAGTGTTGTGAAAATGATTGATTAGATTCTTTTCATTGAATTGTATGGCAAGTTTTTATTTACAATTTCCTACAGTTGCCTAAATGAAGAACTGCAATTAAACTATTATTGTAGGTTAGAGTGCACAACAGCAAAAAAATAGAAAAAAAATATATTTTTCCGATTTATGAGAATAAGACAAGTCGAATAGTATGTTTCTCTTGCCTGATTTCCTATGGTTCTGGAATTTCCTGACGTTAAAAGGGTGGTCGAGTAATTAAAAAGAAATAAAAAATAATGAAGAATTCAACGGCTGACAAAAGTCACGACAAGATATCTACGAACACCCCACAGTTATAATGTTTCACTTGGAATTATTTTGTTTGTACCATTACATAACTATAGGAAGGACTGCAAGTTCTTGAAAAAACAGTTAAAAAAACATATTGGAAAAAGTCTTCAGGGAAATTAAGATATATTGTATTTGAAAGTTGTCTCAAAATTGCTTCCGGAAAACATTAGTAAGCTGAAATTTCAAACTGGATACAGCACGACCAGCCACATTCATAAACAAAAAGAAATCAACGAGAATAGATAGAATACGAGGACCCTGTTTAGTTTAAATGACTCAAACGAGTTCTTGATTTTTATATCTGCTTTTATTACTGCTTCGGGGAATTAGGAAATTCGTGATGCAAGGCTTATAACAAAGAGGACGTCTACAATTAAAGTTGACCCATTCCACGCATTCTACAGTAAAATTACTTACCGAAATGACACCGAATTTCAAGTATGTCGTAATCACGCCATAGGAAGGACATTCATGGAAAAAAAAAATTTTTCCTCTCAGTTGTAATCGGAAAATAAGAATACGTAGATTGAGTAGGTTGTAGATGTTATGAAATCTATAAACAAATGGCAACAGAAGAAACAAATGTTCAATGGTCAAATACCATTAGATTAGAAGAAATGTAAGGGTGCCGCTCTTCACATTAACACAAACCGATTAATAATCCTCTTAAATGAATAACTGAAAAACAAACTTAATTTCTTTAGAAATTTAAATGCTTAAAATAAAAGCTTTAGCAATAAACAAAAATTTTTTTCTCAAAAGCTTTTTCAAGAACTTTATTTATTAAAATGCCTTAACATTTTTTTTAATAATTTTTTATACAGGGTGAGCGATTTAGAACAGGGTTGCATCAGCTTGATATTTATTTTGCTTGATAACGTTCACGAACCAACACTAATGGATTTGTGGGAGCATACTCAACAACAATAAATAATTCCACAAATAACATTGTGGAATTGAATACCATTACTCACACGCAGGCCGACGAACACTAAACAACACTCATCAGCGCATGCGCGATTGAGGCGACAATACCAGGAGCGGAAGATATTGAATACTGTCAACAACGAACATACAACACATAACTTAAAACCTACAGGGGCTGGTTTTATTAGCGCCACCATAAAGTTTATATATTTTATTTTCTTTCTTTCTTTCTTTCTTTATTTATTTATTTAATTAATTAATTAATTATTTATTTATTAAAATTTAAATATAAGTTAAATTATTTCCATAAAATGTCAGGATTTTATTTATTATTTATTAGTATCACAAGTGGATAAAATCACTTTTAGATATAATTTTCAAGCATTTTTGGACATTTTTAGAAATACAAATAATATTTTGATAGATTCATTTTTAGATTTCCTGTGTTAGCCTAGCTGACATTTGAGAAAAATGCAGAAATATAAAAAAAAATCTGGGTAAATATTGTTACTACAAGAAAATAATCTTTTGAACTTGGAATGAGAAGCTTTTTTTTCCTTATTTGGCACGAATACTAAGAATATCTATAAAAATTTCTAGGAAATTATTTCTACGGATATACAGTATAAATCGGAAACTTCAAAAAGATTTATCTAAATTAAACTTAAAAGAGCTAAGTCAATTTGATTCCGGTTTTACTTAGCTTAACGAATACCTACAGAAGTTTATGGTAGCCCTACCATATCATCAACTTGTTATCAGAATAATTCAAGCAGTGAAGCAAAAATATCGAAAGAACTATACTAATTCAACAGGGATTACATGAAAACCGAAGACGAAACATAATTTCGTATTTACAGTAATTGGAGTTTGGATAGAGTTATAAAAATTATTTTGATATTGTTTATCTTGAAGGGCCAATCCTCAATAATAGTAATAATATTCACTACTGTTCCTAACAAAACAGAACACCTGAAATTTGTTTATTATGCAATACAGAGGAAGAGAGATTAGCAGCTCGAGGTCATATTTACTAATGCAACAATGTAGATAATAAAAATCGATGTTGCCAACTCCTGTAAATATCACCTGCTGTACGCGACGAGGCATCGAATCGTATGTTTGAATGCTGTTCTGTGGAATAGCCATTAAAGTTGCACTGACCGGCGTCAAAAGTTGCTGACAGAGGGTCGCGAAGTCTACTAATTCTTTCAGCATGTCCCAGAGATCTTCAATGGTTGAAAATCCTGGCGATTTAGCTAGAAACGGCAGAAATATTCAATTGAAGAAATCTCGGTTCGGCGTAGCCCAGCTTATATATGATTCCAGCAATGCCCTGCAGATACGGAAGGGTAACCTGCAGTATAATATCCTTGATGTAACAGGCACTCGTTATGGTGTTACGGATTCAAGAGAGATGATCTGCTTCGGCAATCGATAGCACTCCATGCCATTATTCATCGTCTTTGTTGAAATGCTTTTCCCTACGCCTCTTCTCGTGTCGTCTGCGGATAAAGATGCGGTCATCAATCTGGCCAAAGCAGACACTCGATTCGTCCGAAAAGATTACATTGTACTATTCGTCACACCATACCTTCAATTCTTCGCACAACTGCAGCCTGGCATTCCGCTGCTGTGGTTTCAAAAGAGAAGCTGACGAGCCTGAACTCCGAACTGTAATAACCGACAACTACTGTTACAGCTGAAAAGGCTGAATAGCCGGTGATGATGCAGAAAGGTGAAACAAACCTTATGAGTTTCTTATGGGACGACGCTTGTCCCTCGTTGTTGAATGTGTACGACTTTCAAAACCTTCTCTGCTTGTTCTAGCCTTCTTCGTATAGTTCTCTGCAAACTCTTTAAATGATGGACACACTGAGCCACATGCGATCGACAATCTTACAGAGGTAAGCACTGCAGTCTCCCATACCCACCATACGACCTCTTTTGAACTCGCTAATATGACCTTCCCATTTAACCAATAAGTTGACTAAGAGCTGACATAGAGAACGAGCAGTGATTTACAGTCTGTGGTGTTGCGCCATTAAATTTTAGACTCCGTACGCATGAAGTCATGAATCTGAAAGGCTAATCAAATGTTGAGTTTTGCCTAATGCTGGCCGAACACGTAGCAATATTCGTCAGTATTGCTGGGCAATATTGCTGATTTTTATTGCTAACAAGTGTTTCCAGCAATAAAAATGAACAATATTGCCCATTTCAATAATATTGGTATTGCTGGAAAAAAAGAAACAATTTTAGTTGTCGAGAAGTATTGCTGGTGCGCGAGCGAATCACATGAACGGATAAAATCACATGACAATGGTGACGTAGAAGGAGGGCGGCGCTTTCACGATCGGAAAGTCACTATGAGCAGTTGTTTTGAGATAGAAGGCATAAAATCATCAAAATGGATCGGCCCAAAAAAGATAATGCAAACAACAACATTTTGTCAATTGATCATGAAAGACTCCTAATTGATTTCTACAGAGGGAAGGCGTTTAATACTAGAGCGATTCTGTACGTTCGTATAACAAGTTAGGCTTAAATGCACGTAAGAACACTCGATCTCTCCCATTTTATTCGCAAATATATTGTATAAAACCGATGTCGTACAATCGCTGGGAATATTGTCCCCAGTACAGCGTTTTCACTGAGTTTGTAATGCGCCGTTAAGCATCAATAATAATCAGGCCAATACTCGATTACACAAAACTGTGTGTTCGCGCGTGATATGAACTGACAATATCAATTTTAATCAATATTGCCCAGCAATATTGTCGTATATTGCTACGTGTTCGGCCAGCGTAATGAACATATCTAAGTACTAATTGTCTGGATACAGTAAAGAGAGATATCCTGGGTCCTCTTGTTCTGTTGTTGCTCAGTTGGTTTCCATTGGTATCCGTTATCTGCTGTAGGTCTTTCCTGGCCTGTAAGAGTATTTAGCTATTATCATTGTGGGTGGTTTGAGAGCTCTTCAAGCACCAGTAGTAAAACGGCTGTAGGTGATGTTTTGAAATCCCGCCATTCACGCGGTACGATGTGATGGATGATATCGAGCTCTTCGGCCACACTCCTCACACTTCACTCTTCATTGAGCTTTCCAATATGCAATTTCGGGTAAAATCAACCAGATTTTGTCTACTTGCCACGTCGTTATCTCTAGCCCTGTATGAAACCAATTAAACGACTGCAACACTACTGGTTATCATCAGTTAACTTGCTTATACCCGATGAAATGCTGCTTTTATCCATTTCTTTGGCTCTCAAGATTCATGCCAAATAACGCCAGATAAATGGCTAAAACTGTCAGTATTATTTATCAACAATCAGTGTTATAGATGATGAACAGCAATAAAAATTTTCAGAAGTTCTTGAAGTCTAAAACTTTAAAGAATGTAAAACAATGAATTAATGAAATTACGTATTATCGAAGCTTTGAAGAAACCGAAGTAAACCTAGGAAACAATTTCCTCGTTGTAAATAAACTATACATTGCAGTTTTGGAAATCCTACAGTGTGACATAAAATATTTTCATCCAAGAAGAATGTAAGAAAGTGCAGGACAAAACTATCAAAATACACAATTACATTTGATAAGTTAGGATATATTTTTAAGAAAGTAATTTAAATTATAAATCAGGAAAAAGAAAATTCGAATAAAAATAATTTCAATAACTCATAAAAAATACGATTTGATCAAGATAGAAAATTAAACATTTTAATTTTTATGTAAAGTATTACATGATGGATCGAACAAATACAATAAAAGTAAGATAGTAAATATAAGTATCAAAATTTCCAGAAAATATAGGAAGGTAAATTTCTATGATTTAGAAATATTCAGCTATTCACAAGAGTAGTAAGAATAGAAGAACAGAAAGTTAAAGGCTCCAATTATGGACACTTTAAGTTGAAATTTATACTATTTTTGAAATTGTACTTATACCTGTGAAAGATATAGGACTTGATATGATAAAATTTAAGGTCCTGTGTTTAATCAATATTTCCCCTCTCCTAAAATTAAAATACTGAAGAAAATTACAGAGATATAACTGAATAAAATCTTCGGTACTTGTAGAAACCGTGCAGAATGCAAAGTATTAATCCTATATTTATTTTGTTTATGGAATATATAGAATACAATTTGTATTTACATTAC
>JAFIDM010119619.1:65039-78483 GCA_023159025.1 Thereuonema tuberculata
TTATCTTACAAAATTATTTATTCGTAATTAAACAAGTTTATTTGTAAATAAACATATTTTCTTGAAAATGTTGTAATTTAGATAGACCTTGTTTTTATACATAATTATTTTTTTAATTTTTAAAAAAAAAAGATCTGAAAATCTGAAAAAAAATTTTTAATGTTAATTCAACAATTCTAACCACCGCTTCTTCTGCTCAATCGCCTCAATACATCAGCTCACTGAAAATGAAATGGCTATGCAATGTCTAATTTTAGATGGTTTACATAAATAAATTAATTGAAATAAATTAATGTAAACAATGTCCTTAAATTGTAAATGTTCACTATAAAATTTTGGAAAAGCCTTTATATCAATCGTTCATGCAAAAACCTTTTACATTAAAGCAAAAAACACTTATTTCTACTGTGTCTTTTAAACATTAATTTCCGTCACTTTTTGCCTATATCTTTCTTTCATTTAAAACGAAAATCAACCTTGATGGATAATTATTATTCGCGGTATACGCGGGAGGGTAAACTTACAAATAATCTTTCAGGTACGTTTTAAATTACGAAATGGTGCTGTGAGAACTCCATTATTATAATCATTAAGATAATCATAATATAATCATAAGTTTCTTATTAAGGAACTTGTATTGGAGTTTTCTCTTTCATTATGTCTTTAATGCTAGTCAGTTTGAAACTACACCAACAAACTATACAACACCAAATTTTTCAAATTTCTAAAAAGTCATTGTAACATTTACATATATAAAGTATGGACAAAATTCACTTTGTATTCGAACTTCAGTGAAAGTTCAGTGAAAATTCATTTTAAATTCACTTCAACAACACTAACCAAAAGAAAAACGTCTAATGTAATGAATCTATCGATTTAAAAATAAATTGTAATTAATAACATTTTATGTCAACTTTCTTTCAAAATTGTAATTCAAGTCATTAGCAATATTTTTCTGTATATGTAGATACACAGGTTGAATTTACTAAATTCAAAAATAATAAGATAATGAAATATGAAAGTCTATATTATTAGTATTTTGAACAATGGATTTGTTGTAAGTTCTAATTAGAAAAATTGATGAGTTAAACAAAAAACCTTCATAAGACTTTTTTTTAATTTAAAAATTCAAAATATGAGCTAGCGTAAACATGTAATATTAAAAATAACAGGTAGTATAAATTATCGAAAACTTAGAAGAATCACATCAATAACAACATGCTTTCTATTCTATTGTTTTGATAGTTGCGACAGTTAGAGCAGAAACATCTTCAGGTATTAATTTTCAACTTTATTTTAAAATTCATATAAACAACTCTACTATTTTTTTTACAAATATTAGAATTAAAAATATTTGGGATTTTTTCTAATACATAAATTTAAATAAAGATATTATGTAATGTGTGTGTTATTAACTTTATTACTGATAATGCTATTACAATGTTACTTTACGTTATTAGATTTGTTTTATAATAGTATTGAATGAAATCTTAACCAAACAAAATCTCGGACGGATCTATTGATTTTCCTGCCACTAGACTGTAGAAGCACGCGAACATTCCCTCATATGATGATAAAGCAAAGGAGCACAATTGTGGGAAGATAAAATGACTACACTTACCTTCAGGGTTCCACAGATACGGTCAGTTTTTTCGGTCTTCCAATTCGTGCAGCTGTCGTTTCACAGGCTCGACGTCTCCGTTTTACAATTACACGAGCAGCTTGTCCGCAATTTCACGAACCGATTTCCAACACTGGCGGCATCCGATTATCATGACAAGCTCAAAGTCACTGAACTCACCTGACTTACACATATCATAGGGAACGTAGAATTATGAACGCCCAAGCCCCCCCCCCCCAACGCTTTTATAACGTCCGATGACTCACCAAACCTCCTAACCTGCCCGATCCACATCGTCGGAATGGTATCCGGATACTTTGTACATGTAGTGTAACACGCGTTAATGGAAATTACTGTGTTACACAGACCTATATGAGAATTTGATTGTTTTGTTGTGTCGAAACATTATTTTTTGCCGAAACTCTAAGAAAATAGAAATGTGAGTGTAGAAAACGAAGATACAAATCTTCAACGTATCAAGAACTCATGAGAATACGAAATAATTGATTTAACTACTCCTATTCACTGATTTTTAAAGATCTATGAAAAATGAAGCAGAGAAATATCAGAAATAATATTCCTAATTTTTAATGATGAAACGAATAAAATTCATTTAACCGTTTGTTGCATTTTAAAACTTTATACTTAATAAAAACTCACAAGTTCACATTAAAAGTTGTAAAAAAGGTTAATTCAGATTACAGTTTACAAATTTAAAGACTTACATCGATAAAAAAACTTCGTTTCTCCACAACATTAAGTACCATAAGTCAAGAATATATTCTTGACAATAGCTCGTCCCTTTTATTTCCATTGTAGAAGGCTTTCGTTTATGTAATACTGAGGTCTTCTATCCCAAATATCTTTACAGACTATCCAAAGGCCTTTAATGCGTTTGGTGGACATTTAGAAATGTTTGATTTACAAAATCCAAAGTGCACAACTAACCCGAAGCGAGGCATCGGGATACGTAACGTGAATCCTAGTAAAGGGTATGACGGTTATCCCTGACTTACTGTGTTTCTTTCGTAGTAAGCCAGTGATGTACGAAATATAGGGCCAGAAGCTTTGCCCATATGGGTTGTAACCGGTTCATATCGCTTCGTTAGAGACGAGCGATATTTTCGTCAAAAATGCAGTCCATATTAAACGTCTAGAAATTGAAGCAATTATCTTTACGTTTGCCGATACTGAACGTAAAATTAATTTGTGACGTGCACAGTAAACCCTCAATCACCGTAACTTTTGGAAAATTTTCCTTTGTACTACGAATAAATTTGGAACGTCCTTTAGCATCTTTTGATTGATAGAAAATTGCTCGCGATTTGTCTGTGTCATAGATAAATTCATGCTTCGTCGAAGCTTCAGTCCATTTCCATTTCTCACCCGCAAGATGATTTTTGTAAAGTTTCGAGTCGTTCGTGAACCGCTCACGAATTTTCCGCTCTGTTAGCATGCGACTTCTTACTTTGTAACGACTTTCCATTTTTAGGTTTTGTCCTATGATAAGGCAAATGCACGCTTAGGATTTTTCAAGCTTAACACCCTAATGACGTTGTGTTGGGTTTTTTTCAGGAGAGCCATCTATTTAACATATCGGAGTTTAGAAGGCAGGTTATATGCATTAACCATTGTGTTTAACATGGTATCCACGATCTTTGGTGGCCAGATTCTGATTTCTTCGTATCACATTGCCAACATTTCGACGGCGAATGATAATTACATTTTCCATATAGTTTTTTACGATGATAGAATACGAGTGTCTCGCAAGTGCTTTAACGGAGCCTTCCCAATAACACTTCAATTTCAAAGATTACTTTGCAGTTTTTGAGATAACCATCTTCTCGTTTCCAGTATGGAATCAATGCAAACTGCTCGCGAACAAACCAACTCATTTTGTGAACTCTTATCTGAATCAATGTTTATATTAAAAATTAAAACATTAAAAAGTTGCTGTGAAATACGGCATTGTCCTCGAGAGCTTTGGGATCCGTTTTGCAGCGAACCGTCTTTGATCATAATTACATTGAGAGAAATTCTTCATTTATATTGACTTAAACCAATGAAATTTAAAATTATGAACATGTGATATTAGTCCAGTAACCTTGTCGCCTGAAAGGGGGGTTTACGTGTGTCAGATCGGGTAGTTTTGAAATTTTGCTGAGTTGTTTATGATGATATCCCAATGTAAGATCCAAGCTTTCGACCTCGAGCGTCGAACGCAACCTTGGCAAAAATCCAAAAAACCACGAAAATTTCGATCCCTTCTTCAGAATTAGGCGATTTTTAATCCTAAAGGACTATTGTTGTGATAATAATGAGTTAGTACGTTTTGAAAGGAGATAAAATTACTACAGTTTGAGGCCAGCACCATGTATATGAACCTAATTGTTTCGGAAATACAACATTTCAAAATTTAGTGAGTTTTGCGAACTTGGCAATTGTTAGCAATAATGGGATGTTCTGTGGGAATTTCGACCTTGTAGGCTGATGTTCCCAAAAAAAGCAATCAAATATGTGATAAAATAATACAAAGTAAATGAAATAATGATCCTTAAAACCTAATGTTTGTAATTGACAGTAATAATAATAAAAAACAGAAGACAAGTAAGAACATTTTGATCTCTTGGAAGGGCCCGGTTGCGCATCGGCGGTTTCTCCACTGGGAACGTCCGCAGTTGAAACATCGATGTCTTCCCAAAATACAGTCTCCAGCATTTCGAAATCTGACAAATCGTCGCTTTCTGTGGAGTGCAAAACAACTTCAAGTGTGACATCCGGCACATAGTCGCATGAGGCCGCGCTGTAGTGGCTGCAGACGAAAGAACACTTCAGCCCTGACTTTCTACAGCTGCACGCGTTCCCACAATCCCTCGTACAGCCGCACGAAATCATCCGCAAGAGGTGTTGTGGAGCTGCGTCTCTAGTCATCAGTTTGGGGCTGAGGCCTTGTGAGGTGGATATCCACCCGAAGTCGAGATTGTTCAGTTTGGCTCCCAGCCATTTTTGAACCTGTAACAGAATTGGACATGTACAGTTGAAGAGAAAATGATGATACAGATGTTTATAAATAACGTATAAATTTTACAGTAAGTATATACGTGTATATAAGAACAAATTGTAACTGACGGTGGGTACGGAAGGAGTGAAATCGAGCCGGGACTCTTGAAGGAGGTAATCTTGCGAGATTGAAGCTCGTTTTTGCCCCAGGTCTCGTAACTAGGTGTTGCTTTAGCTCATTAAGGCTATGGATGTCGGGGTTGCCACAGTACACAGCAACTATTATCCGCTCCCCTGCTGCTGCTATCCCAGCAGGTGTAACGGTGGTGTCGATAAATATGGCAGCTTCTCAAGAGAAATTCGAATCAAACGACAAAAACAAAATTCGTTTCATCGACCTGCTCAAAACGAAAGTGGAAAACCATAACAGTCTAGTATTGCAGGCAGAGGAATATGCTGACAGGCTCATCATCACTACAGCTGTCACTCTTGCCTCTTCATATGATGTAGTGTTAGTGGCTGGCGAGGACATCGATTTGTCGATAATGCTCACTGGGATCTCACACCAAAGTAAGATATGTTTAAAGAGATGTGGAAGAAACAAAGCTACAGATGTCATCTATTCCAGCATCACCTCATCAACGTACACATTTCCTTTTCATCCACGCCTTCAGTGGGTGTGACTCGTCATCCTGCGTCTTCGGCCAAGGGAAATTGATAATGTTCAAAATGTACTACAAACACTCGGATTCGAAAAGGACGCTGCCAGTTTTCTCGACACCACCTCTACACCTGATAAGATAGGAGCAGCAGGGAAGCGGATAATAGTTGCTCTGTACGTTGTCAACCCCGACATCCAGAGCCTTAATAAGCTGCACACCTATATGCGAGGGCTGCGGCAAAGTTATCGTTATCGCAAAGTTACCTCCTACAAGAGACACGGCTCGATTTCACTCCTTCCGCACCCACCATCAGATACAATTCGTTCTTATTTACACGTATTTTAATATATACGCTATTTATAAACATCTCTTTCATCTAGGAACACAATTGACACGCACAATTTACGCAAAGGATTCACACCCCGAGCTGTCATCGTGAAGAGACTGGGACGGACCGTTTCGCACTTATTAGTGCTCATCAGCCAGCCAAACTCCACCGATAACATGCTCAGGAGGTGCGAAACTTTAGCTATCCCGGCTCTTGCTCCCAAGAGCGGGACCACTCGCCAAAGAAATACAAAATAAAAATTAATAAAACGAGAAAATACAGTACTTCCTTGGCCTGCAACTCGCAAAGCACAAAAGGAATTTAAAGCAGCATTAAATAAGAAATACGCTGTAAAAAGAAATTATTAACCTTTCTTTAACGTGCGGAGTGAACTATCTAGGAACACAATTGACACGCACAATGGATGACAGCTCGGGGTGCGAATCTTTTGCGTGAATTGTGCGTGTCAATTGTGTTCCTAGATAGTTTACTCCGCACGTTAAAGAAAGGTTATAAATCTCTTTCATCATTTTCGCTTCAACTATACATATCCAATTTGGCTACAGGTGCAAAAATGGCTGGGAGACAAACTGAACCCTCTCGACTGCGAGTGGATATCCATACCACAAGGCCTCAGCCCCAAACTGATGAAACGCAGCTCCACAACACCTCTTGCGGATGATTTCGTGTGGCTGTACGAGGGATTGTGGGAACGCGTGCAGCTGTACTGTTCAAAACATACTAAGTCATTGTTATCACAACAATAGTTGTTCAGGTTTAAAAACGCCAAATCCTGAAGAAGGATCGAAAATTTCGCGGTTTTTTTTTTTATTTTTGCCAAGGTTGCGTTCGACGCTCGAGGTCGAAAACTTGGATCTTATACTCGGATAACATTATAAACAACTCAGCAAAATAACAACTACCCAATCTGACGCACGGTCTGATGTACATCGTTACTGGAGTATATTGAAAACAATCAAAATAATAAATTTAACGTGCTTTAAATAAGTATAAAAATGAAAATAAAGCAGCAGCACTTGAATAGAATTGCCTTTTTGATTCCATTAAGGGAAGTATTGCGGCTTTCTGGTTCTTTCATCGATGGAGGCGGGTTTGGGCTGACGATCCCGTTGCAGCGTGAAACGGCCGTTCTCAATCTTCCCCATAATTGAATCAGAAAAGGCAATTCAATTCAAGTGCTGCTGCTTTCTTTTCATTTTATATATGATATTGAAAACACTTCCTCGTTTTAATAGTTCCCATATCAGAGAAATTTCCAAGGAGATGAAATTCCTATGATCTAACAAATGGTTTAACATGCGGAAATAAAATTAACATTACAAGAAAAAACGTGCACGCACATAATGATGGTTAGGAAACCTGAAACAGTTGTTTTCGATTCCTTATATCGAAAAAAATCTAAAAACAGATCAAAGATTCCTTATTTCGGTGCGTGCATGTTGTTTCTTCTGATGTTAATAAACTTCCTATAGACTGCGATGAATCCTTCTCTTCAAAATTCTCCAATAGAGGGACTATAAAAAAGAGGCAGTGGTTTTAATATCACAATTATTCATAATTTTAAATCGCATTGGTTTAATTGTATATAAATATAGAACTCCTCAATGTAATTATGATTGATAAGGGATCGCTTTAAAAAGTATCTGACAGCACTCGAAGACAATTTAATGTATAACAACAATATGTTAATGTTTTAAATACAATTTTTAATATTATGGGGTTTTATAAATCATCAAATCAAATCAAATATATATAATTGGGCTAAGTTCGTGGTTTGTTTGTCTGTTAGACAATTAAATTCTAACAAAACGTAAGTTCAAAACGAAATAATTTTGATATCACTGCCTCCATTTTACTACAATTTGGCATACTTACTCAGTTTTTTACGCTGATTTCGAAACTCAAAGCCATTTTTGCCGTAGAATCTTCTTTCACAAGTTAGCGCAGTATTTAGATTACAAAGGTGAGTTTTAAATGCCTTTCGTCGTTATGGGTCAAAAATAATAATTATTCAATTTTTACTTTTAGTAAAATTTATTTACAAGGAGGAACTTTAGATATGGTTGGTATTTATTTACCAGAGCCTGTTTTTAGTGATTTACAGTTATATGTTGCTATTTCTCGAGCACGTCGTGCATGCGACATCAAAATCAAAATTCAAGGTAATCTGATAGAAGGATCTGATGCTGTTTTTACAAAAAATATATTTTAAAAGGAGATATTTACTTTGTAATTAATTATTGATAGTAAAATTATTTTTCAGATTTTCTGCTAGTATAAAGATAATACGAAACTAAAATACTTACAACAATGTCATACTGAATCAGAATCTCCAATAATCAGTTAAGAAAAGTGACTTTATAGTAATTATCAAAATTGACAATATGTGTCTACATGATATATATGTTTTATGTCTTTGTAGAATTAATGAATATATGATTCTTTTTCTTACTATTACTCCACTTCCTTCCCGCATACATCATTTTTCATTACGAACTTCATTAATAACCTGAAGCACTTTTTGCACGTGTTAAATTATTTGTTTTTTGCCCTCCAATATCTGAATGTCCCCTGTACATACTAAGGGAAATGCAACAGTTTCTCAGTAAGCGGAATATCAACTTCCATTGCTGTTTGCAATAGAGATACTTAACGGCGGTTTAAATGGAGGAGCAGGGGCATCGGCTGAATTTCCAAGATCCGACTGTCATTTGTTATGATCCTTATTGCAAGTTGAAAAGGTTCAAGGAGTCGTTTCTATTACTAATAGATTCATCATGTTACAACGACACCCTTTCCGTAAAAACTATATCCGGTGAAGGGTTCGGTGAAAGTTAATTTCCCGTGATGTCAATAGTGTATTATGTGTCATTTTTTTATTTTTGTTTTTTTAGCAACCTATCCTGTTTAGTTGTTCTGGCTGGATTGGACACGTTTTTAAGTGTTCCTTGTGAGCTTCAAGAAGCCCCTTCCATGATTGTGGTACTACTTTATTTTTGTCACTGTTTGGTCACTGTTGCATGGAAGTGTGACATTATCCCGTTGTTTAGAGCGTTTCCCTATAATCTCATATCATTTTCTGTTCTTTAACTCCTCAATGGCCCGCTGGATTGATCCGAAACGTTACAAACATACGAAATCCAATTGAATTTCGATTTCATATGTTTGTAAAAAAAAAAAAATATATTTTTGTGTGTTGGCCTTTTTATTGACTTCCAGGTTGTAAATTTAAGTTTAAGTAGAAGAAAAAAAGGCGAAAGCAGTGACTTTTAATATAGAAGTATTTAATAAATTATTTTTTTTAATGTATAAATATAGGTTAAAGCATTCATTTAGTTTAAGGTAGCCTTTTTCTAATATTATGTTTTTAATAGTAAATTATGAATAAAGTTCAAAACCCTTTTTTATGAATATTTAGGCCTTGATCCCATTTGTCTTGGACCACCTATTATGCTACCTCATAATTTTATGTGTTTGGCAAAGATACCAAGGTTTACTTACAAAGCTGATTTAAACCAATGTGTGCCTTACATCTATGGTGGATGTTACAGCACTAAAAACCTTTTCCTGACAATGATACATACTTGTGTGTGTGTTGTGTGTAAGTTTCAGTGAAGGAAAAAAAGGCGTAGTAAATTTTTATACGGATCTAAACAATTAAGCTATAAAACTCTTAATTTTTTTTACAAGTAAACATAGATAAAGCATTATTTCTTTTAAGGAAATAACCAATTTTAGTCTTTTTTTAATAGTAAATTATGATAAACGTTTAAAATCATTTTACTTAAATTTGTAGGCCTAGATCCGATTTGTCTTCTACCACCTATGATATCACCTGAAGGTATCATGTGTTTCGCATACTTTCCAATGTTTACCTACAAAGCTGATAAAAATCAATGTGAGCGTTACATCTATGGCGGATGTTTCGGCACTAAAAACCTGTTCCGGACAAAGGAACAATGTGAGAAAAGATGCAGCACTAAAGATACAGCTACTGAAAATTCTCCACAAGGTAAAAAAATAACACATTTCTCTTCTCAGATTTACCGTATTTACGAGCATAATTTCCCCCATCGCGTATTTTCCCCACCCCAGTTTTTGTGGATTACAAAATTCAATTTTTATTTTTATCGCATAATTTCCCCACCTCTACTTCAACGCGTTTCCAACATGATTTTGACTGGCGGTCAACTCATTACGACGCGACAATTTACCGTTACTATCGCATTTCTCTATCCTACGCTGCTTTAGGGGAAGATTCCACCCCCACCCCGATCAGTACAAGAGCAGACTCCTTCTGAATCAGTACAACAATTTCGAGTGTTTTGAGAAAACGTGAAGTTCGCGAAAAAAGTTAAGTTCTCTATTAGCAGGCAGCTGATGCTGACGTCATGAAGTGAGCAGCTATAAAGATGGCGGGCTGTACTGCGTGAGTTACAAAATTACGTCACAGTCGCACACACACTTCCGTGCATGCCTATTGCTTAACTGTAGCCTACTTTGAAGAAAAAACAAATGTTGAGATGTGATTTCTTATATTTTAAATGTTGCGTGTTAATAAAATTGTTGTTAATTACATTTCTTGCTTTAAAAATCAATATTTAACATGGTTTTTCCTTACACTTTCACCATATTTTTTTTCCTCAAATAGAAAAACATCGCGTAATTTCCCCACTCCCCTTTTTTTGTCAAAATATTGATGAAAAAAAAGGGGAAATTATGCGAGTAAATACGGTATTACTTGTAGAATAAACCTGTTAACATTTGAATTAGTGTTCTTCCATTTTCGGACTCTAGAAGTTTCTAATAGTTTCAGAAAATTTCTGTTGCTTCATTGATCTTGTTTTATATCTTATTACCGTGTGCAGTTTGTACTTCATTGAAATAACTGATATTTTATATTTTCTTCGATATCCCATTCACTTTTTATTGAATTCGGCAGAGAAAAGTATCCTCAAAAAGTACAATTAGTAATTTACTGAATTTAGTATAGAAAATGACTCAAACAAATTTAACTTCTTCTTTTCATATATATCTATATTTCGTCCTGATGAGGGGACTTCTTCAGGAATACCAAATAAAATAAAAGATAAAAAGAAAGAGAAAACCTTTCTAGTAAACACAAATGAAAATAAACAAATTAATCTTAAACAAATGCACCTTATTACACAATCGAAATTAAGAAAGTACATCTTAAACAAATGTACCGTATTACATTTCAAAATGAAAACAACAAAGTAAATCTACGGTATTACATTCAATAACAACAAATCAAAATAATTGATCCTAAACAAATACAACATAATAAATGAACAGACATGTGATTTTCAAACCGATATGACAATCAATCTTTTATACATTTACTTTAATGTTAAATATTCTTTAATTTTCTTTGTTTTTTAATAAAGAGTTCTTAAATAATCCCAATGAGACATCGTTGACTTTGAGTGATTTGTCTCTATTCATGCATTCGCAACTATTTATCAAGCATGATTCTAATTTGTACCGTTTGTTTTCGTCTTTAACATTAAAAACGTTGTAGACAATCGGGTCAGGACAGCAACCTCTGTTCATACAATGTTTAGCCCGTTCAGAGACTTTTTCATTTCTATTCTCGTATGCCGTCATATGCTCTTTGACCCTCTCCCTTACCTTATGGATGTACTTCCCACATAAATTTCACCATAATCTCTGCATTTCAAGGCATATATAACCCCCATTCTGCACAATTGATTATCTTCTTTTCTAGTTCTTTTCTTTTTTGAATAATATATTATCCTTATGGTAAACAATTTTAGTCTCATTATTTTTGCACACATCTTTTACGTGCTTGTTCACTTTAATCCCTATTGGCAAACTTATACACTTTACAAAATTTTTTGTTTCTTTCACATCCTCTTTTGGTTTTACAAATTTTCTATTCTTAAAAAAATCTTTAATTGTACTTTCTACAAATTCATCAGGATCTTCATTTATCGATAATATTTCTTTGAATTCTTTAATCATATCTTCCCAAACTTTCTTTTCATGTGTAATTAGTGATTCTTCTGAGATAACCTTTAATAATTTCCTTTTTGATAGATACTAAATGGTTAGAATTAAAATTAAGGATGTGTCTACTTTGAAGCTGTTTCCTATAGTATTTACATTTTAATAATGTTGAGTCATCCTTTTTGATCCTTAGACTTAAAAAATTAATACTGCCTTCTTTTTCTTCTTCTACTTTAAATTTTATGTCCTTATGTATACTATTGATGTGGTTAAGACATCTAGTAAACTGCCTTTTGGCACCTTCCCAAATTATAATCACATCGTCTACATATCTTCTATACAAAAATTTTGCTTCCCTCCAGTTTACTTTATAATCTTTTTCAATCTTGTTTAAATAAATATTGCATATAGAGCCCGATATCGGACTTCCCATTGGAAACCCATTACTTTGAATGTACATCTTACCTTCATACATGAAATAACTGTTTTTACAAATCACTATAATTAATTCCATGAACCAATTTTTGTTTATTTTAAATCTTTCTTTAATATCATCCTCAAATTTACTTTTTATCACTTCTAAAGCTTCATTAATAGGGATATTTGTATACATTGACTCTACGTCCAATATAAACAATTTAATTGATTTAGGTGTGTTTTGACTCGTATAATCTTCAATTGCAATTGAAATTGTAATGATATGTATTAAATTATATACGTAAATCAGCAGAGTAAGTATTAGTGCTCACTATCTTTTATCAAATAACACCAAAACTCAGAAACCTTTCACAGATTTAATTCGATGATAAAAGATATAACTAGCTTGTTAAACTCAACCTTACAAATAATTCAATTATTTATGAATATTAAAAATTAATATTACTAAATCAAAGTTCTTGGCTTCGTTTCATCGCTATTTGCTTTCAATCACCAACATGACTTCGGACAGCAAATTATTTCATAAAACACATACAAATTACAATTTGCTAAAGTTACTGTTCACTGGAATTATAGTTCACTTATTTTCTCCGACGACTTCACATATGTGCAATCACAAAAGTTCTGGAAACTTAATTTCACTATTTTTCGCAAGAAACACATAAAACAATGGTCGTCACTAATTTAGAATTACATTTCTCAAAATCCTTCCTATCCAATACGGCCCTGTGTCTTTCAGACACTGAATACTATCTTGTATCTATTTCTGCCGCTCAAATAAATGAAATTGTTCAAGGAAAAGTTCTACTTACAATAGTTCGCCATATTCTTCTGTCGAACAGCTACTGGTATCCTGAACAATGACGTCTATGCCTTCGATCCGCTCTTGCATATTCGTATCTTTGCAAAGTCTCCTTTTTTGCACGTATAAGATTTTGACACCGAGTTCAATTCTATCCTGGGTGAATTGAACTTCGTTACTTTGTCACTGGACACTAGCTTCTAAAATCACAACCGCTTTATTATAGTTGTCGGACGATTCTAAATGGATCACATATATTTAACTTGCGACGATTATCGTTTCCTAAATCTGAACTTTTCCCGATAGGCTTCTCATAATATTATTAAGCTTATCACTGCGTCGGAGAAATTCCCGCTGAAACTGCTTTGCCTGGGAAGAAGGTATTTCCATCCCTGGTCCATCCGATTTCATCGATCTTTATTAATATCTTGTTCGTCCATCGGTAAGTCTACGATCAATGTTGCCTTTGCTTCGGCACAGCTTCCTTTTTGCCCCCGTATCCTGGCAAAATAATCGGCACAGTTTTCTTCTCCTTTGCGTCTCGGCGATACTCACAAAATGTGCTGGCACCTCGCTTTCTT
>JAFIDM010119620.1:2940-29487 GCA_023159025.1 Thereuonema tuberculata
AATTCCTATCTGCTACTCCAATGGGAGACACTCCTTGTTGGGCGGTTGCCCACGACGAGATGCTTCTCTCTCCTCCAAGTGGAGATCTGGATGGGCTTCTGCTCCACGACGTTCTGCTACACTCTGCTCCAAACTGGAGACCTTTGCGGCTCCTGCCGCTGAGTCGAGATGCTGTTCAGGCGTTCTGCGCCTTGTTTTATAGGCGCAGGACGCCGCAAACGAGGCTGAGGACATGTCGACTCGGCCGAGGTATGCAGGGAAGGTCGAGTCTCATGCGCTGAAGGGGGAGTGGACAAAACGCCTGGTAACAATATTACCATTATAATCTAATACCATACTGAAATTTTTTTAAAAATTACTTCAAATACATTATTACCATAATTTATACTTTAACAAATTTAAAAGATACCATAAACAAAGATAAGAAGCACGTTAAACTTCTGTAATTAACTTTAAAAGATGTTTGCTTGAATTCGTTCCTCATTTTCGTAAATTTCAATTTTGATTTCTGCTTCGAACTAATAAGCCTCGTTTTTACTTTATTTGTTTAGAATGAATAAAAGACCATTAAATTCCTAATAGTACAATTAAAAAGATGATATTGGTTTACAGTTGTAAAAGTAATAAATATTTGAATATATTGTGAATGTTTTTTAGAAAACATATTTACAAATTCTGTTAATTTGAATTTTATCTGATGGCTTTAAGAATTGAAAGATCAGGTGATGGTTGAAATAAAATCATTAATACTCTGAACACATGATGTAGCGACAATATAATACAGATAATACAGGTTCTATATATATCAATTTTTAATAAGTTTCGAATTGTCAACAAGGAAATTAGTTTTAAAGATTTCAATAGAATTCATTAAGTCATTATTGAAACCTTTGGAGAAGATAATTTTCCAGAGGGGTCGAAATCGTAGTAGGCAGCACGATATTTTCTATTTCAGCATGACGTCACATGGATTGCAACTTGGAAATTCTCCTCTATTTAAATAATGAATTAGAGTGCTTCATTATTTGAAAAAGTAAATCAATTAAAAATGTTTTCTTAATTACCGAAATAATATTTGAAATATTACATTTATAAATGATCTGACATTAAAAAAATCAAAAAAATAAATAAAAAACTGGAGCTTTTCAAAGAGAATACTGAGACAGAAATTATAAATATCACTGTTATTTTCATCAAATATTACGAAATAAAATTATTTGCGTTGACTTCGTTTTCAATTAAGTACAATGAAAATTCAAGAAATGAAATGCTAGCAAAGAAATTGAAAAAAAATAGATGATGAAACTCCATTTTTTGTGTGTAAATAAGTGCTGTTTTACTTGTGTTGTAATAAATCATTAATTTAAATGGTGAAAGGAACTTCCAGAAACAAACATTAAAATTATGTTAAAAACATTTATAACAAACAATTCACTGCTTTTCTGAGTTAGACTTTTCCAGGCTATTATTATTATATATTATAAAAACGTACATTATAAAACCGTTATTCTGTCAGTCATTTTGTACGCAAAATGTTGAATTACAAATTATTAAAACGTCGGAGCAAGGAAATCTTCTGGAAAATGATTCTAGAATTTTCGCAAAACATGTTATTTATCATGAATAAAACTTAATACGTTTCGTTATCAAAAATATGTTTGTGTTATCAAAAAGAAAATATTAACATTTTAGACAAATACAACCACCAAACATACAGAAAGATAAATTTACTGAAGAATTAGAGAATCTATTCATATAAAAAGGAAAATATATTAAACAACTGTCCAACCATACTAATTCGTGATGTAAATATAGATCTTTTCAAAATGAATAAAAACAATATAGTACAGAAATACCTAAAACTTGTGTGCAATAATGATTTCAAAAATTATCTTTACATAATAACAAGAAACAACTGTACAATTCATGAAAATACGAAAACAAATGTTGATCATATTTTCAGAAATAAATAGGATATCGAAATCCCAGGAATATGTAAAGAATGTATCTCGGATAATAAGAGTTGGAAATGAGAAAATAACAGATCCAAATAGAATCTATAAAGAACTAATCAATGAGGTTAACAAATCAAAATTCATGAAAATCTACATATGGCTGAATCTACAGATAACCTGAAATTCGTGTCACAGAGCAATAAATTGAAAATGATTGAAAATATTTGTCATTTTTCAAAATCACACATTGAAGTACAAACTATACTACATTTAGTATATTTTTTTTTTAAATTTTATGGAATTTCCAAAAAAAAAGTTGTCCACAGTAGGTGATTCGTCACTTTCATGGACTGTCACAAGCTACAGTTGGATAGCTTCTAAAGATCCAAACTGCTTTATTTTTTTTAATATTTTTCGAATAATATATATATTGTGAAATCAGAAAATACATAAATTTAACATAATATTGAGTGAAATGTTTTTTTGAATTATCAGTAAAAAAATTTTGCATCCTCAAGTCTTGTCACAAGGTTTTGCCATCACTTTTGTGGACATTCCTAAACTTTCTAAAAAATCCACCCGATGCGCGAGTTGTCTTTCATTTCACTTAAAAACAAAAGTTTACACGGCGATTTTGGATTGGGAAGTGATTTTATTCGTCCGAGTCGCACATTTGTCAGGAAAATATTACCTTTTTATTCATTTTTCGTCATTTGCACAGCTCATCCCGTCACTTCCGTAGTCATGTTTAGAACCTAATTTTTCTATGGAAAAATGATTATTTCTAGGCATGATAATTGAAATATGGTAAACTTAATTTTCTGAATGACTTGTGTTCCTAACCTCAAAATGAAGAGCACAAGGGTCAAGAAACATAAGTATTCGTCACTTCCGTGGACATTTGGGGTCCATGGAAGTGATGATCATCAACAATAGCGGCTACTATGTTTTTCACGAAGACTTGTCTTTCACTTCCAGTCTTTGTTAAATGCAAATAAGGATATTTATAATTATAAAAATATATAAAATATAATATATGATATATGTAATTATATATTTACATTTTTATAGACGTTTAAGATTGACAGTCTGATTCTTTTTTATTGTACATGATTTTCTCTTTTGATAAAAAAAAATATTTTAATTAATAAATTAGTCTTCTATTTATTTACTAGCCGGGTACCGTCGCTTCGCTCCGGAACCCTTGCATAAATAGCATTAAAAAAAAAAAACTTTATTTATTTAGCAAATTAATATTGAGATCGGAGAATATACGACTTTCCAGCCCGTTGTGCCCTTCAACACTTAACTCAGGTGTATTGCGGGTTGGCGCCACACACCTGGGGTTGCTGCCATACACTTCATCGCCAGTTTGCCAGATTATTCCCTATCCCGAATTTCGAACAATCCGGCCTTATTCCTTGTCTACATCATAAAGGAAACCTCTGTGCAAAATTTCAGCTTTCTAGATCCAAGGGTTTGGGGTGGGCGTTGATGAGTCAGTGATTGAGTGAGTCAGGACTTTTCTTTTTATGTATGAAGATTTTCATGAATTTTGTTTTGTTAACATCATTGATTAGTTCTTTATAGATTATATTTGGATCTGTTATTTTCTCATTTTCAACTGCTATCCGATTCGTTCTTTACATATTATTCCTGGTGTTTTGATATCATGTTTATTTATGAAAATATGATCTATATTTGTTTTCGTATTTCCATGAATTGTACAGTTTCTTGTTGTTCCGTAAAGACGATTTTTGAAACCATTATTGCACATAAGTTTTACGTATTTCTGTACTGCATTGTTTTTATTCATTTTGAAAATATCTATATTTACGTCGCCAATCAGTATAGTTGGACAGTTGTTTAATATATTTTCATTTTTTATGAATAGATTCTCTATTTCAGTAACATTTTAGTAATTTGTAATTTAGCATTTTGCTTACAGAATGACATACAGAATAACGTTTTATAATATATAATAATAATAGCCGGGTACCGTCGCTTCGCTCCGGAACCCTTGCATATATAGCATTCAAAAAACAAACTTTATTTATTTAGCAAATTAATGTTGCGATCGTCGGAGAATATATAACTTCCCAGCCCGTTGTGGCTTCTCCGAATAACTTGGATGTATTGCGGGTCGGCGTCACACACCGAGAATTCCCATTTTTGCATGTATCTTGCAAACGCTGAGGCGTTTGTGAATAAGTGATATATCGTTCGATAGAACTTTCAAATACCAACATGTTCTCAATATAATGTTCTCTTCCATCTTTTATACTTTTCGTTTAAATTGAGAAAAAGTCAAAATTTGACCCTTTAAAAGGCGCCATCTTGGAAACCAAAAACTTTTTTCGAAAGATTTTTGTAGCATTTTGTTTGTCTTGAAAAGATCTACATTTTATCCATTTACATGACCACTCTATCTCTTATAGTTTGGTCACAAAATTGGAAAAACGTAAAGTCTTATGACAGACAAAATAATGCTTTTATAATATATAATTTCATAGTTTTTCCCACGTAAATTCACTATTTCGAATATAATTTATATTAAAATTCGACATCATTATTAACACAAGTCACTTCTGTGGACATAGGCTACCACCTTTGTTTTCTTTTTAAATAACCAAAATGCGTTGACCTGAACCACATATATCATGGATGTAAGAACGTCAAAAGCAATCATCTCAATTTTGTTGAAAAGGAAATCTTGAAATTTAAAATCTCAAAAATTTTTGACTGAAATTGCAGGTTTTCTGTAGAATCACCCATATACACTTCCATGCAGCTAAATCGACTCACCCCTTCAGAGCGCACAAAAAGGCGTATATTTTTTAAATAGCTTAACCGATTTTCAAAAAACTTTTTTTTTGAAAGCCTAATGTTATTACTTTACAATGACACCATTATGATTAAAATCTGTACAATATTTTGTTTTATAATGCATTTTGAATGAAAACGCAAGCAAAATGCATGCTTAGGAAAAAAAATTGTAGATACTTAAAATTAAATTACAAAGAAAAATTCAAGCAAACAAGGAAACTTTTATTAATTAATACTTGGTATTGCCTCCCCTTGCCTCTACGACGGCTTGCATGCGGTTCCTTATGGACCCTATTAAGATTTTCACAAAGTTTTGGGGTATCCCATTCCACTGTTCCTCCAGCGCAATCTTGAGCTCGTTTTTATTAGACGGTGCCGGATTTCTGGCTCGGACCCTCCGTTTGAGCTCGTCCCACAAATGCTCAATCGGATTCATGTCGGGACTGAGGGCTGGCCACTCTATCGTCTCGAGACCAACCTCCTCCATGAATTGCCGAATGGTTCGTGCTGATTGACCCCGGGCATTGTCATGCACCAACATGAAGTCTTCCCCGATATATCCTGCGTAGGGCACAACATGATCAAGGAGAATGTCCTCAATGTATCGTCGAGCAGTCAGACCCCCCTCTGGCCTCCACCAGTTATGAAAACAAGATCTGTTTTTCCCTCAAGAGATTTGCCAGCCCACATCATGCAGGAACCGCCTCCGTACAAGACTGTTTCAGCAAAACAACACTGTGAAAATCGCTCTCCTGGACGCCGGTAGACCCGGCCTCTCCTATCATTACCATGGACACACATTCTGTTCTCATCAGCGAATAGGACGGACCGCCATTGCTCGATGCTCCAATTGACGCGTTCCCGAGCAAATTCGAGTCGTGCTGTGCGATGACTTACGGTCAATTTTGGGCCTCTAGCGGGCCGTCTTGGAGTGAGGTTGGCTTCCTTCAAGCGTCTTCTGAGTGTCCACTGACTAACAGCTACTCCACGAACTTGTCTCAGCTCCTGTTGCAGATCGACGCCCGTGAGATGGCGATTTCGCAGTGAAGTTGAAATGATAAAACGATCGTCCCTCTCAGATGTGAATCGGCGCCGTCCAGTATGTGGTCTCCGAGTGAAGGTACCAGTTTCCTGAACCTTCTCTTGAGACAGCAGATTGGCTCAAGTTTAGTTGACGAGCGACTTCTCGTTGACTGTGGCCTGCTTGCAACAAAGCAACACCTTGTGTGGCGTCATCTGGCGTAGTACCCATGGGTTTGTGAAAACAATGAATTAAACTTGCAGAGATGTGTACAGATGAACGTCTGATAAGCGACTGATAAGAAATTTCGGTCCACGTGGGATTTTATAGGGGATTTTATAACGGAGTTGGTGGTTTCCGTTCAGACTGCATTTTGCTACGCTTACGTTCAGATTACATTCATTTGGAAAATATTGTACAGATTTTAATGATAATGGTGTCATTGTAAAGTAAAAACATTAGGCTTTCAAAAAAAGTTTTTTGAAAATCGGTTAAGCCATTTAAAAAATATACGCCTTTTTGTGCGCTCTGAAGGGGTTAGTCGATTTAATGCACGGAAGTGTATAAAAAGAAAAGTTCTGACTCACTCACTCACTGACTCATCAACGTCCACTCCAAATCATTGGACGTAGTAAATTGAAATGTTGCACAGAGGTTCCCTTTATGTCATAGACAAAGAATAATGCCGGATATTTCGAAATTCCCACGTGATAGGAATAATCTGGCAAACTGACCATGAAGTGTGGGGCGGCAAACCCATGTGTGTGGCGCCAACCCGCAATACACCTGAATTAAGCGGAGAAAGCAACAAAGGGCTGGGAAGTCGTACATTCTCCGGTCTCAATATTAATTTGCTATATAAATAAAGTTTTTTTTTAATGCTATACATGCAATGGTTCCGGAGCGAAGCGACGGTCCCCGGCAAGTACCTCGTATTGAAGAAAATGAAAGACAGACGGTAAGATTAAAATGCATTATAGAATATACTATGAAACATAATCTAATAAAATACCATTTGGGTCGTCTGAATTGGGCGTTGTCGCATAAGTCTCAAATAGAAGATTTGAAAAAGGAAAAAAACGAATTTTAAAATCTTGTTTTCGGTTGGAAACCAACTTACTTTTTTATCTTTGTGATAAACTAATTTTAAACGAAAATAATTATAAAATAAATGATAAGATTATCTAGGTGCTTTTTCTGAGGGATTTTCCACTCCGGGTTGCAAAAGTTTCTCGATATTTCGACCCGATGCCTCGGACCTTCTTCGGCAGATATATATATATGGAGGGTTCAGAAGCCAATCAGTGTAAGTCAATAAATCAAAAAATGAAACAGGTTCTTTAAAATTATGTACCAAAAAAGAACAACGTTTGTAAATTTGAAGAATAAATTTTTTATTAAAAGATAACATAACTATTCAGTTGGAGGAGTGATTTGCGCACTGTGTCAACCGAAAGTATAAACATTTAATTTTTGGTTAGGATTTCTTCGGGGGGAGTTCCCGCTCATGGGAGCGAGTCAGGGAAAGCTAACGCCTCCACCTTCTGAGTCTGTCATTCGGTGGGGTTTGGCTGGCTGATGAGTCCTAATAAAGAGGAAATGGTCCATCCCAGTCTCTTCCCCGTGACAACTCAGGGTGCGAATCCTTTCTTATAGCGTTGTGTCTTCGTTTGCTTAATTAATTATTAGAGTATCACTTACAGAAAAAATTTCAATTTTTAAGAAAAATGACTTACGCTCATTGGCTTTCGAACCTTCCATATATAAATTACATTAAGTTAAGCGCAGAACTAACAACTTTCGTTGTTACAGAGGGAGAAGGGGCGGGAGGGCCAGCGAAAAAAAAAAAAAAGAGTCCTTAGGGACAATCTCTCAATTGCGTGAGGGGGATGCGTGGAGAGGTGGCGAACTCAATTCAAAAACATATTTTCTTTGAATTCAAAAATAACCGTATATTGAAAAAAAGGAAGAACAACAAAGGGAATGAATAGAAAAAAGAAAAAAAAATTTTCAATTGAAAAGAATTCAAAGGGTTGTAAGGAGCAACTCCTTATTGACTCTGTAATCCTGCACCAGGCACGCGCGAAGAATTTGAACTAACAAATCGCATACATCGACGCGTACAAGATGGCATTTCTTTAGGTCCCTCATTCCTGGCTCCTACACACTCTTCATCTCGACAAAATACATCCGAAGATCACGCATTCTTGGATGCCTCGATGAAGAGTTGTAACACAACATTACACCTACACAACACCAACTCCTTCATCACTACAGGCCAGATTCCCATAAGGAGAGGTATTTTTCAGGGATACTCCGTGAGTCCTCTTTGGTTCTGCCTCGCCTTGACTCCATTGAGCCACATACTAAATAATACATAACACGGTTGTAGGCTTACGTCAGGCACTCTGACAGCATATAAAATCATACACTTACTCTACATGGATGATATTAAACTCTACGCCATAAACGCAATGCGCAACTAAATAATTTACTACAAGTCACCACATAGTTTATAAAGACATTGGAATGGAATTTCGAATCGATAAATGCCGCAAGCTACGCACACGGGAAGACTACGAATTTGGAGTGTTTCGAACTTGACCATGGGTTGGCCATCCAATCCATGGAAGAGAGAGAGACATCTGGGCTTCTTTCTTTGACAACACAAACAACAAAAATGCACTCAAGAGCACATAAAGTGCTCGCGTTCACAACATCCTCAAAATACAACTCAACGCCAGAAATAAAATTAAAGCCATCAATACTTTTTCCGTCCACATACTAACATATTCGTTCCGCGTAATTCCATCTACAAACACCGAAATCGAAGCCCTACAACGTACAACACGCACTACATTCACGAAACACAACATGCACCACCACAAGTCCGCTGTGGATGGAATGACTCTTCCCTGCAAGGAGAGAGGCCGAGGACTCATCTACGTCTTCCTACACGAAAAACAAGTAAACACACTTAGGATCAGTTCCTCCAAACAGCACAACACTCCGCACCACACTCAACCATCGTGAAGGCTGACATTCATCTCACACCGCGGGACCTCGAAAACCCTTCTCGAACACTTACCATCTCTGACACCCACACTCAGCATTGCGTGAATCATGGGCTCATAAGGATTTCTATGGCAGACATCACCACGAACTCAGCCAGCCTCATGTCGACATGGAAGCGTCGAACAGATGACTGACGAGTTATGAGCTGTTTGGGGAGACCGAAAGGTTCGTGATATCGATACAGGACCATGTCATCCCCACACGCAACTACAAGAAACACATTCTACACGACTCAAACACGCATGACGACACTTGCAGGAAATACCACACTACGCATGAGACGATCGACCACTTAATATCAGGCTGTTCCCATCTCCCCCAAACAGAATACCTCCACCGACACAGTCAGGTATCGTCGATCGTTCATCAACAGCTGGCACACAAACACTCACTTATTAAGAACACGGTCCCGTACTACAAGTACATACCACAAAGCGTATTAGTTATCCTGACATAAGCTGTACTGGGATCGCCCCACTCCCACATACAAAAAATATATCACAACAGACCTGACACCACATTTGTTAATAAGGTCAACAAACAAACCTATCTCGTTGATATTGCAGTGCCTATCAGCAAGAACATGCAGAAACTCACGCAGACAAGATCAGTAAATACACCGACCTAGCACATTAGCTCCAGAAGCAGTGCAGGCAGGACAGAGAACATGTTGTACCCATCGTCCTATCCGCCACTGGTCTGTTGCCTCACACACTGCACCACAGTCTCATTACTCTAGAACTTCACAAAAAAACTTGTGCACAACTGAGAAGGCTGTGATACTCAACACAACACGTATACTTACGAAATTTATGGACACAACAACACATCCCTAATCTTTGTTGCACACGTCTTCAATTGGCAATATATGATTTCGTCCTTGACCCGCCATGTTGTGTTTGCTGGGGAAACCCGAGGTTTGAAACTTTTACTCAATAATAATACTAATAATAATGAAGAGAAAAAGAACACATCTTTGACTGGAGTTTTTGAGCAACTCAAGTCTCAGCCTGAGACATAATAATAATAATAATAATAATAATAACCCTTTTTTTTTTTTTTTACACATGGCAATACGGGCTTTGGTCATTGACCCACCATATTGTTTTAGATGAGGAAGCCCATCGTTTGAAACTTTTTCGATATAAAAATAATAATAAATACAGTGAATTATTTACATAAGAAATTAAAAAGAAGGATTAAAATTTGTCATGGACTGGAAGTCAAATCAGAGGGGAATAGATTGAAATGTGACATAAGAGAAAAGGGCTAAAGAACAAATAAAAATTTCTTATATTCATAGAATGGTGCTGAAACCATAGGGGTAAGATTAAACTATGATATGAAAGGAAAGTAAAGAAAATAAATGTAAGGAAGGAGTTAATTAAAATAAATAAATAAGAAACTATACAAAAGAGAAGGTTGGATGAGAAAGTAAAAGCAATCAAAATAAAATAATAATAATAATAATTAACATAAATATATAAAACGTTCTTTAACTTTCAGAGTGTACAATCAAGAAACACAATGGACACGCTCAAACTACGCAAAGAATTCGCACCCCAAGCTGTCATCGTGAAGAGACTGGGACAGGCTGTTTCGTCCTTATTAGGGCTCATCAGCCAGCCAAACTCCACCGATAACAAGCTCAGAAGGTTGGTTGGTTGGTTGGTGTTTAATGGCGCAAAAGCAGCTGCGGCTAAGCTGCGCCAAGAAAGGTAAAAAAGAAAAGAAAATGGAATGAAGACTAACTACATGTATCTAGCTAAAAAGGACAAAAACAAGAAAAGAACAGGTAGTGTGCAAAGTAAGATAATAGGATATAGGTAAAATGATAGGTATTTAGAAGAAAAGTAAAAAATCTGAGAATTACAATAGAGTGGCAAGGCCACATTGATGAATGAAGTATAAAACTGATGAAATGGGTAAAAGATCATTATATTTAAAAGCAATGAAATATGAAAAGGAACATGAAATTTAAAGAGAGGATAAAAGCACTGACGACGATGTTGAGTAAAAGCAGGACAGTCAATTACAATATGATGGACGGTTAAAACAACGTTGCACGTAGAACACTGGGGAGGTGGACGATTGAGCAATAAGTAGCTATGTGTCAGTCTTGTATGGCCGATCCTCAGACGCACCAGAAGAACATCCTTCCGGCGAGTTGGAAACAGTCGAGTGGCAGGAGAGCTCAGAAGGTGTCGCACCTTTTGTGCTTTGCGAGTTGTAGGCCAAGGAAATATTGTATTTTTTAACTTTATTAATTTTTGGTTTGGATTTCTTTGGGGAGAAGTCCCGATCTTAGAAGCAAGAGCCGGTGGTTAAGATTTCGTACCTTCTGAGCTTGTTATCGGTGGAGTTTGGCTGGCTGATGAGCTCTAATAAGAGAGAAACAGTCTGTCCCAGTCTCTTTACGATGACAGCTCGGGGTGCGAATCCTTTGCATAGTTTTTGCGTGTCCATTGTGTTTCTTGATAAATATATAAATAAAGAATAAAAAAAGCCGGATTAAAATTTATCATTGAAATGTGACATTAGAGAAAAGTTCAAAAAGAAGAAATAAGAATTGCTAATAATCAAAGAATGGTGGTAAAATCAAAGGGAAAAGAATAAGCTGCAACATGAAAGGAAAGTAAAGAAGAGGAGTATAGGGAAAGAGTTAATTTAATAAATAGATAAGAAGCTATGCAAAGAAGAAGGATAAGAAGTTTAAAAAAATAACAACATTAAAAAATAGATAGAGAATAAAAAAGGGCAGGATGATGGGAATGGATTGGAGTTCATTGGGCCTCCAGGATTAGGTGCTAAACATGGTTAAGAAGATGTTTGTCGCTGTTGACAGTGTTCAGGGTTTTCAGAATCCTGTGCGTCTCGAAGGTGACATTCTAGAAGAAATCATTCGTAGGTTGGGTGATTGTTGCTGCAATCCATGATGGGATGTGTCCTGTTTCAGTGGTGTGGCGTAAGACAGCTCTGCTTCCTCTTTTAAGCAGGACGTCATCTCGGTGTTTTTTAGGCGGATTGTGAAATTCTTCTTGGTCATCCCGATGTAGGAGGATTCACAGGAAGGATCACATCGGATGCAATAGACTCCACCAAGAGCGAAATTGTTTGTTCTGAGTTGATGTTCGGTGAAGGTGTTGTGAATATTATATGGCGCTTTGATATTGAGATGGATGTTCGGTGGATGAAGAACCCTCTTCAGGGTGAAATTGTGAATAATTCTAAAATAATTTAAAATTCATTGCTCCAAATCGTTCTCTGCCGAAAAAAACCACGAAAAGACGACATTTTTTGAAGCAGAAATCGATTAGGAACTAAAAAATGAATTGGTTAATGGTCAGTTAATCCTTGTGTGTAATCCATTCTTTGGCATTTCATTTGATACAATCAAAGTTATTCATCTTTAATCAATTATGTAGGTGTTCAAATTTAATTTAATTTAGTTCCAAAAAATTGAAAAAATTTTATCTTTCTTTTTCAGCAGAAATTTCCATTTGAAAATAATGTAGGGTTTTTTTTATAGTCTTTTTTTGTTATTTAAATTTTGAAAAACAGCCAAATAAAAATTATAAAATCAAATGTCAAGAAGAAATCTATAATGTTCTTTTATTTACTTCTGTTTTGATTTTGTAATGAAATATTTATAATATTATATGAAATATGATAGTAATTGCAAAAATTTTAAATATTTTCTGTCTCGTTTGTTTAACTGTAATTTAACTTAAAGTAAGTATTTTGTTTCTTAATTTGTAAAGCTTTTATGTTTTAATTAATTTTGAGTTATAATAAAATTAAATTTCATATTATTTTCATATATAGAGAGACATTTCTTGAGTTTACTGTTCTTGTTTTTCCGTTAGAAGAAACTAGAAAAGAAAAATATATTCAAGGAACGTACATGCGAGACAAAGATTGTCTCACTTTGTTTCATATGAAGTTTGTTTTGCTAGATTATTCTTTTCAATATCTTTTTTTTTCAAATCAATTAAATTTCCAGTAGGTTTACATCTTCCAAATATTGCACAAGTACATTAGTGTAAGTAAAAAATATAAATGTACAGAAAATACTTAATGTACTTTTTGAAACAAACAAAAATATCAAGATTAAAGAATTTAAAGTTCAAACTGAAGGTATCCCAAATTATATAATATATCCAAATTACAGGATTGTATTTTTCGTCATGGATAAAAGGTTAAAATCAGGACGTTTCAGCCTAACCTGTAGGCTATTTTCAACTGTGCTGCCGGCTCGGATAACATGCATTTAAATAGTTTTTATGACCGTATTTGATAGTTCATAGTTAATGGTAGGGGTGTTGGCTATGTGCCAAGACTCTCTCAATGTGAGTGAGAAAGTTTCCCAATCAAAGTGAATTAAAGAATTTAGTTAACATGCCAGAACTGTCTTTCTTTCAGGTTTTTTATCAAAGAATAATGACTCAAAATACAGAGGAATAGTTTAGACTAATTTTCAGTTCCATGCGGATCTTTTTATTTCGATTCTCCCATGGTAGCTCATGAACAAATGATATATGTTTATAATTATTAATACTTCACTTGATGCAATTGTAGAGGAAGAAAATATATTTGTATATAAAAATGTATATATAAAACAAAATAGTTATCTATCCACCAATAATAACGATTTGTATTTTAAATCAGATGGTAATTAAATACTTCAAAATACAATGTTCTATCGGTCAGATAATGTTAAACTATCGAGAAACTATTGTCGGAAATCACTATATATTAAACATTATCACTATAAATAACAATAAAAACCATCTTAAATTAAAAATATAGAAACTATACTGGCACTAACCTTAATCTAAAGCTTTAAATAACCACGCCGTTTCAGAGCTTCATGGATTAAGCCCCCTTTTCAAGTAGAACGAGTCATTTTTAACGAACAACTTTCCGTATCTGAGATTGTAAAACAGAAAGGAATGGCCATTCCCATTTTAATAATAACATCTCCTGGCGACAGATGCTTTAAATACTCACAGGAAGTGGTCTTCTGCGAAGGCTTCAAATACAATCAAATGGAAAAAACTATTAGGAAATTTAGTTAAAATAACCAACACAATTATCAAAGCCCGTATTCCAACACATTTGAAGTAGAAAGGTCCTGATTATAGCTACCTAACAATCTTATCATGCAAGATTCATAAAAGATACGCAAATATTTATTTTCACTTACACCAAGAATCTCTACCTGTTCTAAGTCTAGCGAATGACCCGTTCGCTGGCAGTGAAGGGCAGTACTGTAAGGACAGATTAGCATTTCTTTTCAGCAGAATCGTGTTCCTTTAGGCGTGCACTTAATTCCCTTTTGGAATGGCCTACGTATAAACAACTATTATTGCCTCTAACAGAGGATTTATATCTAATCCCATAAATGGAACCTCGAGTACTTAATCTATAATCTACATTAGAATGCCTTCTATTTAAGAAAGATATCATGGTATTCTGTGGCTTGCAGGCTATACCAATCCCCGCAATACCCAGAGCCGGCTTTATTCTTTTAATCAGAGCTTCATCATATTTAAGGGATATGAAATTTTTAATCTCTTTACATTTTTTGTCATTTATAGATTGAATTACAAGTCTTTTATGTAATAACTTCTTCCTATAATTCTTAAAAACTTGCTCAATAACATATTCTGGAAATTCATTGGCGATGAAAATACTTTTAATTTTCTGAAGTTCAGCATTGAAAATCCCTATATTGGAACTAATGCTATGTGCTCTATTTACTGCCATATATATAGAATTCCTTTTATATGACATAGGTACCGCACTATGAAAGTTAACAGCAATTTGAGCATCTGTTTTTTTCCTATATACTAATGTTTCATAAAAGTCACCTTTCTTATGTCCAAATCACACCAGCATATTTTTCATCATTGTTTTCAATCGTTGACCCTATCTTTGAGGTCTACGATCGTGTGATTTGCCTCACTTGACCATTTTCATCATTGATTTCACTGATGAAAAAATTTAGAAACAGCTCTATTCGATCGAAGTTTTCAACGATAGCAATTAGTGAAAGCTCCAATCAGAACAGACTAACTCGAGAGCGAAGAAGTCAACCGGCGCCATTTTCCCACCGTTTCGAGTGAATCGAAGGCTTTTATAAATTAAGTATCACAGTGAGGAGATTATCTTTCGAAAATAAACAATATTTTTACTGAAATAAATTAATTCTATGCGCTAGAATCTGCAGATGTCAACTTTTTAAAGAGAGATTTCATTTTTTCTTGAGCACGTTACCGATCGCTGAGGCCTGTCAGAAATTGCCGCTGTTCACCTCGCTTTCGCTTAAATAGTAGAGATGCTTGAATACAATATACAATTAGTTTCTAATAGATTGACAGCTTGCTAAAAGTCATTTCAAATTCTACCGAAATTGCGTTGCCGAAACACGATTTTAACCTCTAAAAAACATTAAACACAGTCTTTTCATAACGGGGGAACATTTCGCCATAATATCGAGCTCGACTCTGATTGGTTATCGCTCTGCCAATTATATGCACTGTTTCATCATGTTTCGACGATAAGATGGAAATAAAGGACAAAATCACCTCAGTGAAAACAACGATCATTTTCACTGAAGAAAATCATTGATGAAAAAATATGCTGGTGTGATTTGGGCATTACGGATGCTAATACCCAAAAATGGCAAGATATTATCTACGTCCATTTCCATTGTATATTGGATGTTTGGATGAATGCTATTAACATCTGAAAGTATCTCAGTAGCATAATGTTCATTGATGATCAGAAAAGTATCATCAACATAGCGGGTTAGATAATGTACATTATGATATACGTTATCAATAGAACATACTTGATGTTCTATATAATTCATAACCACTTTAGCAAGCACCGCGGAAGATGGTAATCCGATAAAGGTACCGGAAACATGCAAATAAAACCTTTCATTGAAACAAAAGTACTGGATATGAAATAACAATTCCACCAATTGAAGAAAAACTTTAATATTAAAGAGAGCACCCTCATGTGAAATATCATGATTCCGTTCAAAAATGAACTGTACAGCTTGAATAATAAGAGAAATAGCAAGTGAAGTATACAAGTTCACAACATCAAGGGAAATCATTCTAGAATTTGGTATAGGTCTGCTAGACTTCAAATAATCAAGAACCGGATTACGGTTACATATTGAAAACTTGGATTGAAAATTTAAAGTTTTAATCTGCGCTTCTATAATCCTAGAGATAATCATAATTGGTTTACCTTTACAATTAATGATAGGTCTAATACGATAAAGACCTCCCTCTTTCTCTTTATGTATCTTAGGGAGTCCCTTGAAAAGAGGGAGCGTAGAATTAATACTTATACAATCCCCGGCAGTCTCAACCTCAATATTACCCATATTGGATGCTTTTTCAAACCTATGATTCAATTTATTGATAAGTTGCTCTTCAGTTGCATTTATAGCACAAAAACCTTCCTGACTAGCGATAAAATTCTCACACATTTTATTATAGTCCAATTGGTTGAGGATAACCATTGCCCCGCCTTTATCGGCTTCCGTAAATATCGTGTCCAGATTATTCTTCTAAAGCCTACTTAACTCATTCCACTCCAGTCTATGTAAAGCAAGCTCTGTTCTAGATGAGTACTTATTTCCATCTATTAATCTACCTATTTGTCTTCTTAGTTGTCTTCTATGCCTTGCATCCGGTATAAATCTAACCTGCGCTTCAATACGACTGAGGGTATCAGCCAAAGGTGTTTTCTCATTGCCCAAATTAAACTTACACCCTTTACTTAACAAATCACGTTGTGTATCTGTTAAAATTAATTTGCTGTCATTAATAACCCTATTTGGTGAACAAAACTGGGGAGATGGATACAATTTTGCTTTCATCCAACCTAATTTTCGACAATGCCTCGAGACAATAGCCTTTCTCGTTCTAAACGCCATCTTCGCTCCAATGGAAAGCAACAAAACATATTCAGAAGGATTTAAGAACGTGCTCAAATAAGCTGATAACTTTTTCATCCGTGCAATAACCCGGAACTTATTTCTGTGTCCTTCACTAATCCTTTCAGACAATAATAGCTTTTCAATCTTTCCTTTAAAAACTATAACATATTTAAAATTTCTTTTTCCTATTTATGATCCTATTATTTACGTCTATTCATAAATTGGGACGAAAAACATAACTTCTTTTTTTTTTGTGGTTTCTTTCTGTACTATTCTATAAAACAAAACATGTATTTAAAAATTATTTCAATTTTTAAAAAAACCAAAATCAACAGAAAATTATCTATTTGTCTGAAATTGATATTTGTGTGAGTGGCAAATCTGGCTGAGAATATTTTTCAAATAAAAGCTGATTCTTTCATCTAAATATCACGATTTTTAAATGTCAGGTAAATTCATTGACATAGATGCTCCGGCGCTATTAAAAAAGATAGTTCATTCTGAAAAAATCTTAGACGGATTGAAGAAAGCCGGGGAGAAACAACATGAAGTCACAAAGATTATAAATTTTTAGATTTAAGTATTATTAATTTTTAGCATTTCTGTAAAAAAACATTAATCGTTTTAAGTATATATGTGAATGGAAATTTAAGAAATTTTCTCACTAGAACGAATTTTATGATGTTTTTTTGGGTGATGTCTGTTTTTGGGGAATTTTCGGAAATTGCTAACAAGCAAAAATAGAATTATTTGATCTCAATGAAACTTCAGGTTTAAAACTTTATTTTCTTTACCTAGATATGGTACAATTTCGGTACTGATAAATTTTCTTAAGGCACCTACACGTAAGTTCGTGAATCCTGTGGTCCAGTAAAAAAGACGGGGTTTCTCTTCTCGTGAAGATGATTTTGCCAAGTGCTTACTCCTAACAATCTAAAAATCTGAGAAATATTTACGTGTGCTGATATATGTAATCAATGAATCGGCCTAAAACAAGCTTACAAACACTAAAAAACTACAAATTCAAAGTTAAATCATTTAAAAGATTAAAAAAGTTTAAAAAGTTAAAAATTAAAACGAGAGTCCAGAGCTTTCGCCTCCCTTCGGACGAGGTTCATAGACGATGTGATCTGAGAAGCCATTGACTGCCTTATTTAAGAGGCCAGGAACCAATGGGAACGCTCGGAATTTTCATTGGTGCGATGTCGCCTTCAATCAAAAAGCATCGGGAAAACGTTTGTGAGGCCATCTGGAAGCGATCGTCCGAACCTGAGGCCTAGAACACATGGCAACGTTGACAAACAAATCTTAGTTGACTTGAAGTTGCAACGAAAACGAGTTAAGGAAATGAAAAAGGATAATGAAAACCTGAATAACGGAGGCGATGAAAGGAAGTGTTAAAAGGAAGTGTTAAAACGGATGAAATGAAAAGGAGTGAAATGAAAAAGAATACTATAAATAAAATAAAAAGATGAAAAGATTAAAAGGATAAAAAAAAAAAAAAAAAAGGCATCAGAAAATGGACCCACCAAATAAGGCAGGGATTATCTTGAAAATTAACAAGGGGAAAAGAAACAGATTAAGGAGGGAATTATGATCTAAAAATCTCTTATATTCTTCTCTTCTGTGCTCACATATCTTTTGAAAACATTTTTTTTTATCAAATTACTAGGCAATCCCCCATGTACAGATTGATCGATATGAATAAAGTAAGATATAACCAATCTAATGTAATACCACATTCAATTTTTTTTTTAATTTTTTTTGAAGTACATTATTACCACAAATTATACTTCAACAACTTTAAAAGAGGTTTGCTTGAATTCGTTTCACATTTTAGTAAATTTCAATTTTGATTTCTGCTTTGAACTAATAAGCCTCGTTTTTACTTTATTTGTTTCGAATGAATAAATGACCATGAAATTACTAATATTACTATTAAAAAAATAATATTGGTTTACAGTTGTAAAAGTAATAAATCTTTGAATATATTGTGAATGTTTTTGAGAAAACTTACTTAGGAATTCTGTTAATTTGAATTTTATATGTTGGCTTCAAGACATGGAAGATCAATTGATGGCTGAAATAAAATAATCGTTACTCTGAAGACATGTTGTAGCGTTATCAATTTTCGACTTCATAATTCCAATAATTTTTTAATGAGTTTTGATTTTTCAACAAAGAAAATTAATCTGTTTTAAAGATTTCAATAGAATTCATTAAATGATTATTGAAAGCTTTAGAGAAAATATTTTTCCAGAGGGTTCCAAATCGCTGCGTAGTAGGCAGCGCGATATTTTCAATTTGACCATGATGTCACATGGATTACAATTTGGAAATTCTCTTCTTTACAAATAATAAATAGAGTGCTTCAATTAAAAATGTTTTCATAATTACTGAAATAATATTTGAAATAATAAACTGATAAGCAGTCTGACATTAAAATAAATCATAAAAATAAATCGAAAAAATAAATAAAAAAAATAAATCGAAAATAAGAACATTTCAAAGAAAATAGAAATTATAAATTTCAATGTTATTTTCATCAACTATTAAAAAATAAAATTAACTTCGTCCTCAATTAAGAACAAAGGAGATTAAAGAAATGAAATGCTAGCAAAGAAATTGAAAAATAAAAAAAATAATGAAATTTGTGATTTTTTTTTTCTTATTTTGTATAAATATGTGATGTTTTACGTGTGTTGTAATAAATCGTGACTTTAAATGGTGAAAGGAACTTCCACAAACAAACATTAAAATTATGTTAAAAACATTTATAACAAACAATTCACTGCTTTTCTGAGTTAGACTTTTCTTTTCGGAAACTAATATTTGATCTTCAACTGTTGTTTATAAAATAGAGAAACTGAAAATTCTCTTTAAAAAATAGAAGAAAAAAAAGTTTGACTTTTCATATTTGTAGATATTTAAAAATTCCAAATCATCGACAAATTTCATAAAAAAAAACTTTAAAGAAATTATTACAAACCTAAATTATTTTCATTTAAAAATCTAAAGATTTCAAAACATTGTAATATACAGTTAAATTTAATCTTCAAAAAATAATAACAGACACAAATATGTTAAAACAGTATTTATAAATTATAACGGTTAATCTTTTCTCATGAGGAAAGTAAGTATTTTTCTATTATATTTAATCATTATAAATTAAAGTAATTTCCTTAAATAAAAGTAAACGATTGGTTTCAATTAACTTTTCTTTAAAATAAACAACTAATAATTGAAAATATCACATTTGAACTTATAGAATATCCCTGATTTATTGGAGCTTTCTTTGACTGCGAACAATGAGATTGACATGTATTTTTTTTTCCATTAGGACGTAGTAAAAGAACGCTTACTATGCGTCCAAAATTAGCCGGTACAGTCCTGGTTTCTTAGTGCTGTCCGGCGTAATGTCCGGGGTTGCAAAAGTGGGCAGGGTTTCAGAATTTTAGGACTAGGGAGGATTTTTTTTTAAATTTTACATCTGTATGTTCGACATCCTTTTATAAAAAATTCACTTACGGCCGTGCCACTCTCAGTCGACCTAGGAGCAAGCGCTGACGTCGAAGGGAAGCCATGCATAATGGAGGCATCGCATCGCTACCGGAGGTATGGCATCGCCACAACTTTTCACTCAGTCAGTTGTCAACAGAACAGGGGCAATGTATTGATGTTGTTTTCGTGTATGATGTAACTCGTATTTGATCATTTTATCTCTATTCGTTTTTTTTCTCATCGTTTAGCAATGGGCAAAAGAAAGTATATATTTTATGTTAACCTGCAACAGGAATGAACGTGAACACACTATGAACTGGAGAATTTTGTATTGCCCATACAGGAAAGGGTGATATTGAAGAACATGTGAAAACAGCCAAACATAAGAGTGCTATTAATGCTACTGCTTCAGGAAATATAAGAGATTTTTTAAAAGCCAATGATAGGAATCCGAATAACAGCGATCTGGAGTGTGCTGAAAAAGAGGCTACATTTTTATACCACACTGCTAGACACGATCTCAGTTTGAAAACATCAGACTGCACATCTAAACTTGTTAAAAAGTTAAATGACCCAAAATTTTCAATTGCTAGAATCAAAACTGAGGAAAATATTGTTAACGTTAATTTTATAACATGTTGCGTTCTTTGGAAAACATTAATTATGTAACAGTAACGATGGATAGCTCAAACAGAAGTGAAGTAAAACTTGTTCCTGTTGTTGTAAGATATTTCAGCCTGGAAGAGGGAATTTAAGATAAACTTTTAAATTACGATGAAGTGTCAGGTGAGATGCTAAAATTTTGACGCTTTTGCAGTGTGTGAAAAAATACAAATTTGAAGGAAAGTTGGTTTGTTATATTGCTGATAACACTAAGGGGACAAAGGGGAATGGAATGTGTTCAGAAAAGTTCAAAATGATTTAGATAGATCTGTTTAGGAATGGTTGTTAAGCTGACATTGTACATAATTCAGTATAAACAACATATGATTCTCTACCTCTAGACATAGAAGTTATTGTTATAAAAAATTATAAATATTTCCACATATATACAGTAAGACTAACGAAACTTAAAGAGTTCTTGTAATTTGTGGAAACAGATGACGAAAAAGTATTATATCATAGCAGCACAAGGTTACTTAGTTTGTTACCTGCCATTGAAACAATCCTTTCCATTTCTGATATCCTAAAATCAATGTTTCCGGTGACAAATGCCCAAAATTATTATTTGATGTTTTTGAAAATCTAGAAAGTGAACTGTTTTTGAAATTTTTATATAATACTCTACAGTTATTTAATGATGTAGTTCTGAAATTTGAAACTAATTCTATCACTGCAACAGAAACATTTCGAAAATATTCTGAATTAATTTGTCAACTTCAAGAAAGAAAAACCCTCAAATTTATACCATCTTCTGCCAAAGAATTGCTATTCCTCTAAAAAAAAATAATGATGTTCAGGGACGAAAATTTTTCTGTATCGTAGACAAATTTTATAATTCTAGTATCCAATACTTCTGGAGTTCTGATGCATCAGTTTTTAGAAAGTTAGTAAGTTTCAGTGGATAAATTTAAGAACTGAAATTGCCTGGTCTGATTTAGAATAAAGTGCAAAAGATGATAATGAAATTATAAAATATTCCATAAATATTGATGACCTATTTGATGAACGTACATTGTTGAACCAGGTAATTCAAAACCAAAGGGTACGTTGTAGTTCAAGTTCTGAAAAAAGTATCAGATACTATTGAAGAGAAATGGAAGGAAATTTTTAAGGTATTTCGAAAGGCTGATATTTTATGTTGCAATATTTCTAAAATGGTTGAGGTTGCGATATCTTTGCCTGCGACATCTGCTCCAATTGGGGTTGACTTCCAAAATTTACTGTTAAATTTCTGCTAAATGTTAAAATTAATTCAGAACTTTATTGTTATAAATTTCATGATGTAATCAAAACAAAACAAACTATTTCTGTAAAATGTCATGACCAGTGAAAAATACAAGTGAATAAATAAAGTTTAATGTTTTAGGAAACATTTAAGACTTTACAGGACAAAAATATGTTCTGGGTTGGACCCAAAAAGTATGGTAAACCTAAGTAAAAATGAATAATTCTATTTAAAATTCATTCCTCCAAATTGTTTCCTGCCGGAAAAAATCTATAAAACGACGACAACTATCGATGCAGAAAACGATTTGGGAACTTAAAAATGGATTGGTAAAATGGTCAGTTAAAAATGATCAGTAAATCCTTGTATGTAATCCATTCTTTGGCATTTCATTTGATATAATTAAAGTTATTCGCCTTTCATCAATTATATATACGTTTAAATTTACTTTAATTTAGTTCTTAAAAATTGAAAATAATTGTCAAGTACCCAGCCCAAGTAACGCCACCTTAACGTTTAAACTATTTTAAGTCTGGAAATAAGGTGTATCGAAACACGAAAATTATGACCAAGAATGTTTAATGTTCTGTTGAAAGCATACCGTAATGAAACATATGATAATGTTTACTGGAGAAGTATTAGAACTCAAATAAGAAAACTTTGCAAACTCGCGTTATTAGGAACACCTGTTCCAATTAACGCCAACTACTTTCTAACTTAATAACTTAACTTCTAAATAATTTGACTTATTTAAAATTAAGAATTATTCCATCATTGTAAACATTATTTGTACAAATTTACAGTAAAAAGTAACTAAATTTGACTTTCTGTGAAAAATAATAAAAAATCACTTGAAATTAACACAGTGTTTCTAATCTGTAGCTAAACCAAAACAAGAAATGTAAAAATTAATTTGAATATCCCCTCTTTTTAAATGAAATGAGACAATGAGACAAAATACCACAAAAAACAATATTTTTCAGGTAAATCAAAAACTTAAGAGAAGTAAGCTTACAAAAAATGAAATGTTTATTAGGGGCGTTAAAATGATGTTAAAGCGCTACTGAGCACATGGATCACATGACACACTTGTTTCTCTACAATTTCCGAATTTTAAAAATAACTATCTTCCCTACTTAGAAGAATCTTCAAAAATCAAGCAAAAATATCTTTGCTGAACATTAAAAAAATCTATATTTTATCTTACCTTGATATAGTAGCCGCCTTTCAGAACCTGTCCTCGACACGAAATAGTCGAAATGTAAGATACTCGAAAATGTTGGGGGTCTGCTAATTACTCACTTCAACACTAGATGACATGTCAATGCAAACTACTGTAGTGCAGTATCGCCATCTCTTATGTTTATGAAGAATTAGATAGGTGGCGTTAAAGGTATACATGGCGTTATATGGCTGAGGTACCTTACCGTTTCTTTCAGCAGAAATTTCGCTTTGAAAATAATGTAGGTTTTTTTAGTCTTTTTTTTCTTATTTACATTTACAAAAACAACCAAAAGAAAATAATAAAATGAAATTTCAAGAAGAAATCTATAAACGTTCTTTTATTTTGTTCTGTTTTGAGTTTGTAATGAAATATTTATAATATTACATGAAAAAAAAATAGAAATACGATAGTTAATGCATAAATTTTAAATATTTTGTGTCTGCTTTATTTAACATTACTTTAACTTAAAGAAAGTTTTTTGTTTCTTAATTTGTAAAGTTTTTACGATTTAATTAATTTTGAGTAATAATAATAATAAATCTCATATGTTGATTAAATACTCATACAAATTGAGACATTTCTTGAGTTTACTGTTCTTGTTTTTCCTTTAGAAGAAATTAGATAAAAACATATTCATAAAATGTCCATATGAGGCAAAAGTTTGACTCACTTTGTTTCATATGATGTTTGTTTTGCTTCTACATTAGCTTTCGAATATCTCAGTTTTTTTCAAATGAATTAAATTTTCTGTCGGTTAAAATCTGTTCCAAAAATACATTCAAATATAAGTAAAGAAAATAAATGTACAGAAAATACTTAACATATTTTTGAAAACAAACAAAAATATCAAGATAAAGGAATTTAGTTAACCTGCCAAAAAATCTGATTGATAGAAAAATAGTTCTAATAAAGAAGAGTGACTCAAAATACAGAGGAAAAGTTTAGACTAACTTTTCTTTATTTCTGATGAGGATCTTCTTATTTCGATTCTCCCATGGTAGCTCATGAACAAAGGATATATTTTTATAATTAGTGTTACTTCATTTAATCCGCTTCATTTAATGTATATAAAAATGTATATAAAACAAAATAGTCATCCATCCGTCTACATTAATGATTTGTATTTTAAATCAGCATGGTAATTAAGTAATTCGAAATATAATGTTCTTTCGTTTGTTAGTTTTCGTATAAAGTGAACAGATAATGTTCACTATATATTATATACGGAAATCACTATAAATTAACCATTATCATTGTAAAAATTATTTAAATTTTTTTTTCCTATAACTGTTTATGATCCTATTATTTACGTCTATTCATAATTTGGGACGAGAAATATAACTTCTTTTACTTTGTGTTTTTTTTTTTTTACTCTTCTTTAAACCAAACAAGATAGGGATACCGATTAGTAAACCAATCACAGTGCTTCGCAACGGCTTCTGAATAACTTTTACTATAGAATAGACAGCGTCGGGGGGGTCTAGGAAATGCGCGCTAGTCTCTTTGTGACCCCATGCTATCTTAGCCACCCCTATTTATATGGAATAATCGTCATTCTTAACTCAATCCTTGTCAGTACCTTGAATTCCTAATAATGATTTAAAGAAACTCTAAGTTGAGAAACTCTGATTTAAAATGGGAAGAAAAAAAAAAATAATAACTTTGGCCCATCATGGGATCGGACTCACGACTTTAGCGTTATTAGCACGACGCGACGTTCTAAGCAACTGAGAAAACAAAAGCCGTTGCGAAGCATTGTGGGATGTGTGTCCACCTAACGACAGACAAACCAGGAATATAAAGCGTCTTTCAGAAGCCTAAAAGTGTATTCGAAAATTATTTTATTTAATTTATTTAAATTTTGAAAACGTCAAAATCCACCGAAAATTATCTATTTGTCTGAATTTGATATTTGTTGTGAGTGGCAAATCTGACTGAGAATGTTTTTCAATAAAAGCAGATTCTTTCATCAACAGGATTGAAAAAAAGCCAGAGAGAAACAACATGAATCAACAAAAACTTAGATTTGTTTTCATAAAAATGTTATAATGTTTTGAGACTTTATCTGTAGTTGAGTATTTTTATACATCTAAAGATATATTGAAAGACAACTTGGAATTTTTTTTTCAAATACTGAAAAGAGTTGCTTCAGTATTTGAAAAAAACAAGTAAAAATGTTTTCATAATTACCGAAATAATTTTTGAAAAATTAAATTTATAAGCGATCTGACACTAAAACAAATCAAAAAATAAATCAAAAAAGGAACTTTTCAAAAATAATAATTATTTAGGAATTATGTTAACTTGAAATTTAATTTGTTTTTAATTTGAATATGATGGCTTCAAGAATTGAAAGATCAGTTGATGGTTGAAATAAAATCATCAAAACACTCAACTCTTATTGTAGCAACAGCAACTCTAGGTCTAATCCAATTTCAATAATTTTTTAATGAGTTTCGATTTTTCAACAAAGGAAATTAATCTGTTTTAAGGATTTCAATAGATTTCATTAAGTGACTATTGAAAGGTTTATAGAAAAAAAGTTTATATTTTTTTCCAAATCGCTGCGTAATAGGCAGCGCGATATTTTCTATTTGAGCTTGATGTTACATGAATTGCAACTTGGAAATACTCTTCTATTCAAATAATGAGTAGAGTGCTTTAGTATTTGAAAAAAAAAAGAATTAAAAATGTTTTTATAATTTCCGAAGTAATATTTTAAATATTAAATTTATAAGTGGTAATAAATCAAAAAAAAATCGAAAATAGGAACTTAGGTAATACTGATAATTCTGAGACTGAAATAATAAATTTCACTGTTATTTTCATCAAATATTACAAAATAAAATTAACTAATTAAATTAATTGATTTCGTTTTCACTGAAGAACAATTGAAGTTAAAGAAATGAAATGCGAGCAAAGAAATTGAAAATAAAAAAAAGGTTGATGAAATTCGAGAGTTTTTTTTTTTTCTCTTTTTTTTTATTATTATTTTGTATTTTGTGTATGGAAATCGTTATTTTAAATGGTGAAAGGAACTTCCACGAACAAACATTAAAATTATGTTAAAAACATTTATAACAAACAATTCAC
>JAFIDM010119620.1:34487-78473 GCA_023159025.1 Thereuonema tuberculata
TAACGTAAAAACCAATAGTATTTGTCAAAAAACCAACTGAAAAGTATATCTATATTATTAAAATTTTTTATTTCTCTGTCTGTCTGGTGCAATTGTTGTAATTTTTTGAAATTAGAAATAATTTCTACATGTTCGCTGCGGGAATCGAACATGCAACCTTCTGTTACGAAATTAGACGTCTTAGCTATTAGACCACGAGGACTACATTCTAATTTCTATGAAAAATAAAAATATATCATATTTATATTTATATTTGTATATGAATCACACTCTGGTTCTAAAAGCAGTCGTGGATTGAGAGAATATAGCCATCAAAACTTAGATTAAAATTACAAAATTTACAAAATTTCAGTTTTAGTTTACTTGATGTAATTTGGGTGTGTATTTTTTTGAGAAATAAAAAATAGAAATAAACAGGTAGCCGACTAGTATTATATGAAAAAAAAGGAGAAATACAACAGTTATTGCAAAAACTTTCAGTTATTGCTTTATTGTATGTTTGATAGCATTTATTTATGTGAGTATGTTGTGAATTTATAATAATAGTTCTAGAAGAGAAGAAATTAGGAAGAAATATGGAATAAGTACTTAAAAACTTTCAATATTTTCTGTCTCTTTTATTTAACTTTACTTTTACTTAAAGTATTTATTTCGTTTCTTAATTAGTAAAGCTTTTATGATTTATTTAATTTTGAATAATAATAATAATATTAAATTTTTTACGTTGATTAAATACTCTTATAAAGGGAGATATTTCTTGAGTTTACTGTTCTTGTTTTTCTTTAGAAGAAACTAGAAAAGACATATTCAAAGAATATACATATGAGACCAAAGATTGACTCACTTTGTTTTATATGATGTTTGTTTTGCTTCTAGATTATTCTATTCAATATCTCAGTTTTTGAAATCAATTAAATTTCCTATAGGTTTAAACCTTGCAAATATTCCACAAGTACATTCGTATAAGGAAATAAATGTACAGAAATTAATTAACATACTTTTCGAAACAAACAAAAATATCAAGATAGAAGAATTTAGTTAACCTGCCAAAAAACCTGATAGAAAAAGAGTTCTATCAAAGAATAGTGACTCAAAATGCATGGAAAAAGTTTAGACTAATTTTTTTTAGTTCTCATGAGGATCTTTTTACTTCGATTCTCCCGTGGTAGCTCATGAACAAAGGATTTATTTTGATAATTATTACTTCACTTAAGGGTCATTCCATGCCAAGTGGTCTAAACGTTCCCGCTATCATGTCTCCAATTTTGTTCAAATTTTAGCTGTAGCACCGGTAAGCTTCCCAAAATTTGAGGTCCCATGCTGCAATAGTTGTTGATCTAGACCCCCCCCCCCCCTATCTGAAGGGTAGTCGGTCCATGTTCCCGCAACATTGATCAAAATGCCACTTTTGGGACCTAATAAAATTGAAATAACTTTTAAAAATGGCTAAAAAGTGTAGATCCTAAACAATTTTTCCTGCTGATTCCAATAAAATTAATTTTAACATTATGGATGCAAAATTCAGTCAATTAAGTTGACTCAAACTGTAATTAAAAATTTGTTGTGACTTATCGCCACAAATTTTGATCAATATTCAGACTACAGCAACTTCCAGGGAAAGAAAGATAAGGTTTTGAAATTTTGAACAAGCACTATTCTTGGGTTTAACGTGTAACTGCCAAATTTGCAACTATCTAGCATCAATAGCCACCATGCTGGATCTCTTCAAATTTGGCACTGTTGGCACGCATGGTAAAATTTACCAAAGTTTAAAGCCAATTATTAAAAAATCTAATTAATATCTGTAAAAAAAATTTTGAGTTTGATATTTGAGTTTGATATTTGCGTTAGATATCTTTGTTAGATACATAGGTATCTAACTCAAAAATCAGATACCTCTCATAAAGTTGTCTTTATACTGTAAATATCAAATTTTTATTAGGTTACCTATCAGAGATAATGGGGCTCAAACTTTGAAAAAATGAAACAAGAGCATTTTTAAAAGCGCTATTACTTAATTAGGAAGTAATTAAGTAATCAAAAAAATTTATAGCTTTGCTTTTTCATTCATTCCTGCTCCAAAAAAACCTGGAACTTTGATTTTTGTTCAAAAGCGAATACCAGTTTCGGTTCTAAATTTCACCCATTTGTGTTAGATATATGGTAAAAAGGAATAGCACATAAAATGTTGTTTCGAATGTGCTGAAAATAATGTTTTTTCACCACAGCTTTCTATCGTTTTTTGTTTTGTTTTAGCTGAATTACCAAAATTACCACAACTGTCTGCAAAGGACAAAATGCCGGAAACCCCAAAACAAAAATGGGCGCCATTTTTAAACTTAATGGTCGCATTGCAAAACAAAAATATATCAGTCTTGTAGAGCACAGTTTTCTCGTTCAGATGATACTATTCACAGGCAGATTAAGATAGACTATTTTTTAATAATTGGCTTTAAACTTTGGTAAATTTTCCCATGCCAACAGTGCCAAATTTTAAGAGAACTTGCAGGGCGGCTATCTAGATAGTTCCATATTTGGCAGTAATACGTTAAGCCCAAGCATAGTGCTTGTTCAAAATTCCAAGTCCATATCTTTTTTTGCCTGGAAGTTGTTAAGAGTCTGAATATTCATCAAAATTTGTGGCGATAAGTAACAACAAATTTTTATGCACACTTTATTTTCAGCACATTCGAAACTACATTTTATGTGCTATTCCATTTTACCATATCTCTAACACAAATGGCAGAAATTTAGAACCCAAACTGATATTCGCTTATGAACAAAAATCAAAGTTCCGGGATTTTTTTGAGCAGGAAGGAATGAAATAGCAAAGCTATAAATTTTTTTGAAAAAAGATATATATTTAAAGGTTTAGCAAAAAATATTTCAGCTCTGTTATAGACTTCCTAATTAAGTTATAGCGCTTTAAAAATCTATTTTTTCATTTTTTTCAAAGTTTGTGCCCCAATATCTCTGCTAGGGGACCTAATAAAAATTTCATATTTACAGTATAAAGACAACTTTATGAGAGGTATCTGATTTTTGAGTTAGATACCTATGTATCTAACACAGATATCTTATGCAAATATCAAACTCAAATATCAAACTCAAAATTTTTTTCACAGATATTTTTGATATTTTTTAATAATTGGCTTTAAATTTTGGTAAATTTTACCATGCATGCCAACAGTACCAAATTTGAAGAGATGCTAGATAGTTGCAGATTTGGCGTAACACGTTAAGCCCAAGCATAGTGCTTGTTCAAAATTTCAAGTCCATATCTTTTATTGCCTGGAAGTTGTTGGAGTCTGAATATTGATCAAATTTTTATGCACAGTTTGAGTCAACTTTTTTGACTGAATTTTGCATCCATAACGTTAAAATTAATTTTATTGGAATCAGCCGGAATAATTATATAGGATCTCGACTTTTTAGCCATTTTTATAAGTTATTTTCAATTTTATTAGACCCCAAAAGTGGCATTTTGTTCAATGTTGCACGAACATGGACCGACTACCCTTCAGATAGGGGGTCTAGATCAACAACTATTGCAGCTAGGGACCTCAAATTTTGGGAAACTTAGTTTAACACCTTACCAGTGCTACAGCTAAAATTTAAACAAAATTGGAGACATGATGGCGGAAACTTTTTTTAATTTTAGACCACTTGGCATGGAATGACCCTTAATGCGATTGTAGAGGAAGAAAATGTATATTATATAAAAATGTATATATAAAACAAAATAGTCATCTATCCGCCTACATTAACGATTTGTATTTTAAATCAGCATGGTAATTAAATACTGCAAAATAAAATGTTCTTTCGGTTGTTAGTTTCCGTAAAAAGTGAACAGATATTGTTCAACTCACGAGAAAGTATTCTCGGAATCACTATAAATAACAACAAAAACTTTAAAAAAAATATTAAAATTTCTTTTCCTAGAACTATTTATGATCCTGTTATTTACGTCAATTCATAATTTTGAGCGACAAAGATGACTTATTTTACTTGGTTTCTTTTTTTACTATTCTAAAAACGAAACAAGGTAGGGATATCGATTAGTGAACCAATCACAGTCAGCAGTGGTTTGGCCAGGTTGGCAGGTCGGCGATCGCCGAGGCCCCGAGCCCAGAGAGCCCAGGGAGGGCCCCCGACAGGGTAGTGGGCAGATGAGTGAAAGTAAAATTGCAGAGTATAACTAATATTATTAATCGAATTAATCGTTATAAATGCTTGAAAAATAATCTCAAATTATTAAAAGTGAATGATTAAATAAAAGAATGAATAATTATGATGTTATCGATTATAATCATCGAATATTATGATTATTATCATCGATTACAATAATTATTGGAATAAAAGTGGAGCGCGTTGCCTCGTTCTCAGCAGTAAGCAGTAAAACAGTAAAAGTAAGGAGTCAGTAAGATGAAAGCTGAATAGTAGAGTGTGACATGTGCGAATTAGGTTAACTCACACTGCCGAAAAATAAATAAAAGAGCTTTAGCCCTACTACCATAAAACCAAAACAAACACCTGTAATTCCTTCCGGAGACGATCTGCCGATTGCTGCTCGATGAAAGGTCAGCTCGCTGGCTTCCGCACCTAACTTACCCTTAATGATGGATTTACAGATAATGGAGTAATAGTTTAATCCTATCTGCCGATCGCTGAGCCCATGGGTAAATCGTAGAGAAGAGGATAAACTCCAAAATTAACCCTAAATCTGATAATAAAATCCACTTGACGTACACCAAATTAAACTCCGGTTTCACTTTTATCCTTCTTTTATAGAACCCACTAGATAACTACAAAGTTTGTTCCCACCAAATCGTATACTCAATTAAAATTAAATATATAGTGTAATAAACTTATTTCGTAAATTAAGTTAAAATTACTTTAATGCTAGCAATAAAGTAAAATAATGTAATAAAAGCAATAAAAATAAAATAATAATAATGATAATTAACATAAATATATAAAACGTTCTTTAAAGTGCGAAGTGAACAATCAAGAAACACAATGGACACGCTCGAACTACGCAAAGGATTCGCACCCCGAGCTGTCATCGTGAAGAGACTGGGACAGACTGTTTCGCCCTTATTAGGGCTCATCAGCCAGCCAAACTCCACCGATAACAAGCTCAAAAGGTGTCCTTTTGTGCTTTGCGAGTTGCAGGCCAAGGAAATATTGTATTTTTTAACTTCATTAATTTTTGTTTTGGATTTCTTTGGGGAGAAATCCCGGTCTTGGGAGCAAGAGCCGAGATGGTTAAGATTTCGCACCTTCTGAGCTTGTCATCGGTGGAGTTTGGCTGGCTGATGAGCCCTAATAAGGGCGAAACAGTCTAACCCAGTCTCTTCACGATGACAGCTCGGGGTGCGAATCCTTTGCGTAGTTTGTGCGTGTCCATTGTGTTTCTTGATAAATATATAAATAAAGAATAAAAAAAGGCGGATTAAAATTTATCACTGAAACGTGACATTAAAGAAAAGTCAAAAAGAAGAAATAAGAATTTCTAATAATCATAGAAGGTGGTAAAATCAAAGGGAGAAAGAATAAGCTGCAACATGAAAGGAGAGTAAAGAAGAGGAGTATAGGGAAAGAGTTAATTGAATAAATAGATAAGAAGCTATGCAAAGGAAAAGGATAAGAAGGTAAAAAAAAATAACAAAATTAAAAAATAGAGAGAGAATAAAAACGGGTAGGAAGATGGGAATGGAATGGAGTTTATTGGGCATCGAGGATTGGGTGCTAAATGTGGTTAAGAAGACATTTGTCGCTGTTGACAGTGTTCAGGGTTTTCAGAATCCAGTGCGTCTCGAAGGTGACATTCTAGAAGAAATCATTGGTAGAGTGGAAGACTCTTGCTGCACTCCATGATGGGATTTGTCCTGTTTTAGTGGTGTGGCGTGAGAGAGCTGTGCTTCCTCTTTTAAGCAGGACATCATCTCGGTGTTTTTTAGGCGGATTGTGAAATTCTTCTTGGTCATCCAGATGTAGGAGGATTAACAGGAAGGATCACATCAGATGCAATAGACTCCAGTAAGAGCGAAATTGTTTGTTGTGAGTTGATATTCGGTGAAGGTGTTGTGAATATTAGGTAGCACTTTGATACTGAGATGGATGTTGTGTGGATAGAGAACTCTCTTAAGGCTATAATAGCGAATAATTCTAATTAAATTTCATTGCCCCAAGTGGTTCTCTGCCGAAAAAAAACCCACAATAAGACGACATTTTTTGAAGCAGAAAGCAATTAGGAACTAAAAAATGGATTGGTCAATGGTCAGTTAATCCTTGTGTGTAATCCAGTCTTTGGCGTTTCATTTGATAGAATTAAAGTTATTCATCTTTAATCAATTATGTAAGTGTTTAAATTTAATTTAATTTAGTTCTAAAAAATTGAAAAAATTTGTATCGTTCTTTTTCAGCAGAAATTTCCATTTGAAAATAATGTAGGATTTTTTGTTTTAGTCTTTTTTTGTTATTTAAATTTTCAAAAACAAGTAAATAAAAATTATAAAATCAAATTTCAAGAAGAAATCTATAATTTTTTTTTTATTTACTTTTGTTTTGATTTTGTAATGAAATATTTATAATATTACATGAAATATGATAGTAATTGCCAAAATTTTAAATATTTTCTATCTCCTTTGTTTAACTTAACTTTGACTTAAAGTAAGTACTGTTTTAATCAATACTATAAACTTCTATAAACTCCATAAATCTCCAGACATCAATATTTCGTCGCATTTCAGAGACTTTTACAAGATGTTTTCTTAAATTACTCTATAGGAAGGGAGAATACCTCTCCCTGTTCCTAAAACTAAAACTACATTACATTAATAATACAAAGCAATATTGATGTCTGGAGATTTATGGAGTTTACAGAAGTTTATAGTATTGATTAAAGTTATTTTGACATTAATGAGTTTAAGTACTTTGTTTCTTAATTTGTAAAGCTTTTATGTTTAAATTATTTTGAGTTATAATAATATTAAATTTCATATGTTGATTATTACTCATATACACAGAGACATTTCTCAAAGTTACTCTTTTTGTTTTTCCTTTACAAGAAACTAGAAAAAAAAACATATTCAAGGAATGTACTTATGAAACAAAGATTGACTCACTTTGTTTCATAAGATGTTTGTTTTGCTTCTAGATTATTCTTTCCAATATCTCAGTTTTTCAAATCAATTAAATTTCCAGTAGATTTAAATCTTCCAAATATTGCACAAGTACATAAGTAAAAAATATAAATGTACAGAAAATACTTAATGTACTTTTCGAAACAAACAAAAATATCAAAATTAAAGAATTTAGTTAACATGCCAGAACTGTCTTTCTTTCAGGTTTTTTATCAAAGAATAATGACTCAAAATGCAGAGGAATAGTTTAGACTAATTTTTTTTTAGTTTTTATGAGGATCTTCTTATTTCGATTTTCCCATGGTAGCTCATGAACAAAGGATAAATTTTTAGAATTAGTATTACTTCACTTGATGCGATTGTAGAGGAAGAAAATATGTTTGTATATAAGAACGTATATACAAAACAAAAAAGTCATCCATCCACATATCGTAACGATTTGTATTTTAAATCAACTTGGCAACAAAATGCTTCAAAATAGAATGTTCTTTCGGTCAGATAATGTTAAACTATCGAGAAACTATTCTCGGAAGTCTCTGTATGTTAACCATTATCACTATAAATAACAATAAAAACCTTCAAACATATTTAAAATTTCATTTTCCTATAACTATTTATGATCCTATTATTTACGTCTATTAATAAATTGGGACGACAAATATAACTTCTTTTTTTTTGTGGTTTCTTTTTTTACTATTCTACAAACAAAAAATGTATTAAAAAATTACAGGTATTTCAATTTTTAAAACACCAAAATCAACCGAAAATTATCTATTTGTCTGAAATTAATATTTGTGTGAGTGGCAAATCTGGCCGAGAATATTTTTTAAATAAAAGCTGATTCTTTCATCTAAATATCACCATTTCTAAATGTCAGGTAAATTCATTAACATAGATGCTCCGGTGCTATTAAAAAATATAGTTTGTTTCTGAAAAAGAGTTTTCACTAAAATCTTAGACGGATAGAAGAAAGCCAGCGAGAAACAACATGAAGCCACAAAACTTGTGGCTATGTTTTGTGATTTTATGCGGTTGATTATTGTTATTATAATAGATATTTATAATTTTTAGATGTAAATATTATTAATTTTTACCATATGTTTAAAAAAACATTAATCGTTTTAAGTATATAAGTGAATGGAAATTTAAGGCATTTTCTCCCTAGAACGAATTTTATGATTTTTTTTGGGTGATGTCTGTTTTTTGGGGAATTTTAGAAAATTGCTAACAAGCAAAAATAGAATTATTTGATCTTAATGAAACTCCATATTTAAAACTTTATTTTCTTTACCTAGATATGATACGACTTCGGTTCTGATAAATTTTCTTAGGGCACCTACACGTAAGTTCGTGAATCCTGTGGTCAAGTAAAAAATACGAGTTTCTCTTCTCGTGAAGAAGATTTTGCTAAGTGTTTACTCCTAACAATCTAAAAATTTGAGAAATATATACGTGTGCTGATATATATAATTAATGAATCGGCCTAAAACAAACTTAAAAGCACTAAAAAAATAAAAATTGAAAGTTAAATCATTTAAAAGATTAAAAAGTTTAAAAAGTTAAAAATTACAAAGAGAGTCAAGAGCTTTCGCCTCCCTTTAGACGAGACTTCATCGGTGATTGTGATCTGAGAAGCCATCGACTCCCATATTTAATAGGCCAGGAACCAATGGGAACGCTCGGAATTTTCATTGGTGGGGTGTCGCCTTCAATCAAAAATCACCGGGAAAACGCTTGTGAGGCCATCTGGAAGCGATCGTCCGAACCTGTGGCCTAGAACGCATGGCAATATTGATAAACAAATCTTAATTAACTTGAAGTTGCAACGAAAATGAAAAAGGATAATAAAAACCTGAACAACGAAGATGATGAAAGGAAATTAAAACGAAGGGTTAAAACAGATGAAATGAAAAGGAGTGAAATGAAAGGGAATATAATCAGTATAATAAAAACATGTAAAAATTATAAGGATGATATAAAAAAAATTATCAGAAAATAGACCCACCAAATTAAGAAGGGAGGGATTATCTTCAAAATTAACAAGGGGAAAAAAGGAAAAGAGACAGATTAAGAGGGAATTATAATCTTAAAATATCTTATAAAATCTCTTCTGTGGGTTTACATATCTTTTGAAAACATATTTTTTTCTCAAATTACTAGGCAATCCCCCATGTACAGATTGATCAATATGAATAAAGAAAGATATTACCAATCTACTCTAATACCATATTCAATTTTTTTTTAACTTTTACTTGAAATATATTATTACCATAAATTATACTTCAAGAACTTTGAAAGAGGTTTGTTTGAATTCGTTCCTCTTTTTAGTAAATTTCAATTTTGATTTCTGCATTGAACTAATAAGCCTAGTTTTTACATTATTTGTGTCGAAGGAATAAACAATCATGAACTTACTAATAGTACAATTAAAAAGATGATATTGGTTTACAGTTGTGAAAGTAACAAATATTTCAATAAACTGTTAATGTTTTTTAGAAAAGTTATTTAGGAATTCTGCTAATTTGAATTTTATGTGATGGCTTCGAGAATTGAAAGGTCAGTTGATGGTTGAAATGAAATCATGAATAGTCTCAACACATGTTGTAGCTTTAGTAATTGAGCCTGAAGTATCTTCAAATAATTTTTTAATTAATTTTTTTTTTCAACAAAGAAAATTAATCTGTTGTAAAGATTTCAATAGAATTCATTTAGTGATTATTCAAATGTTTAGAGAAAATATTTTTCCAGAGGGTTCCAAATAGCTGCGTAATAGGCAGCGCGATATTTTCTATTTGAGCATGACGTCACATGGATTACAACTTGGAAATTCTCTTCTTTTCAAAAATAAATAAGAGTGCTTCAATTAAAAATGTTTTTTTGTTATTACTAAAATAATATTTGAAATAATAAATTTATAAGCAGTCTGACACTAAAATAAATCAAAAAAATAAATCGAAAAAAAAGAACATTTCAAAGAAAACAGAAATTAATAATTTTACTGTTATTTTCATTATATATTAAAAAAAAATTAACTTCGTTCTCAATTAGGAACAAAGAAAATTAAAGAAATGTATTGCTAGTAAAGAAATTGAAAAATAAAAAAAAAATGATGAAATTTGTGATTTTTTTTTTTTTGTTATCTTATATAAATATATGATGTTTTACATGTGTTGTAAAATAAATCGTGACTTTAAATTGTGAAAGGAACTTAAACAAACAAACATTAAAATTATGTTGAAAACATTTATAAGAAACAATTCACTGCTTTTCTGAGAGTATTCTTTTCGGAAACTAATATTTGATCTTCTTCTGTCGTTTAAAAAACTTTAAAGAAATTATTACAAACTTAAATTAATTTCATTTAAAAATCGAAAGATTTAGAAACATTATAATATACAGTTAAATATAATCTTCAAAAAAGAATAACTGACTCAAATATGTTAAAACAGTATTTATAAATTATAACTGTTAATCTTTTCTCATGAGGAAATTAATTATTTTTCTATTATATTTAATCATTATAAATAAAAGGAATTTCCTTAATTAAAAGTAAAAGAATGTTTTGAATCAACTTTTTTTTTCAATAAACAACTAATAACTGAAAATATCAGATTTGAATATACAGAATATCCCTGATTTATTGGAGCTTTCTTTGCCTGCCAACAATGAGATTGACATGTCTTTTCTTTCCATTAGGACGTAGTAAAAGTACGCTTACTATGCGTCCGGGATTAGCCAGCACAGTCCTGTTTTCTTACTGCTGTCTGGGGTAATGTCCGGGGATTCAGAATTTTATGACAAGGGAGGATTTTTTTAAATTTTAGATCTATATGTTCGACATCCTTTTATAAAAAATTCACTTTCGGCTGTCTCTCTCTCAGTCGACCTTGGAGCAAGCGCTGACGTCGAAGGGAAGCCATGAATATCGGAGGCCTCGCATCGCTAACGGAGGTATGGAATCGCCACAACTTTTCACTCAGTCACTTGGCAACAGAACAGGGGCAATGTATTTATGTTGTTTTCGTGTGTGATGTAACTCATACACACGTACTTGATCATTTTATCTCTATTCGTTTTTTGTCTCATCGTTTAGCAATGTGCAAAAGAAAGTGTATGTTTTATGTTAACCTGCAACAGGAATGAACGTGAACACATTATGAACTGGAGAATTTTCTATTGCACATAAAGGAAAGGGTGATATTGAAAACCACGTGAAAACAGCCAAACATAAGAGTGCTATTAATGCTACTGCTTCAGCAAATATAAGAGATTTTTTTAAAAGCCAATGATGGGAATCCGAATAACAGTGATCTGGAGTGTGCTGATAAATAGGCTACATTTTCATATCACACTGCTAGACACGATCTCAGTTTCAAAACATCAGACTGCACATCTAAACTTGTTGAAAAGTTATATTACCCAAAATTTTCATTTGCTAGAATCAAAACTGAGCGTTAATTTTATAACGTGTTGCGTTCTCTGGAAAACATTAATTATGTAACGCTAATGTTGGATAGCTCAAACAGAAGCGAAGTAAAACTTGTTCCGATTGTTGTAAGATATTTCAGCCTGGAGAAGGGAATAAATTTAAGATAAACTTTCAAATTTCGATGAAGTGTCAGGTGAGCTGCTCAAATTTTGACTCAGTATCTTTTGCAATGTGTGAAAAAATACAAACTTGAAGGAAAGTTGGTTTGTTATAATGCTGCTAACACAAAGGGGACAAAGGGGAATGGAATGTGTTCAGAAAAGTACAAAGTGATTTAGATAGAGCTGTTTTGAGAATGGTTGTTCAGCTCACATTGTACATAATTAAGTATAAACAACATGTGATTCTCTATCCGTGGACATAGAAGTTATTGTTATAAAACTTTATAAATATTTCCACATATATACAGTAAGAGTAACGAAACTTAAAGAGTTCTGTGGATTTGTGGAAACAGATTAGAAAAAAGTTCTTATATCATTGCAGCACAAGATTCCTTAGTTTCTTACCTGCAACTGAAAGAATCCTTTCCATTTCTGATTTTCTAAAATCATGTTTCAAGTGATAAATGCCCAAAATTATTTTTTGATGTTTTTGAAATTTTTATATGGTACTCTTCAGTTATTTAAGAATATAGTTCTGAAATTGGAAACTAATTCTATCACTGCAACAGAAGCATTTCAGAAATATTCTGAATTAGTTTGTCAACTTCAGGAAAGAAAAACCCACAAATTTATACCATCTTCTGCCAAAGAATTGCTATTCACTCTAAAAGAAAATAATGATGTTCAGGGACGAAAAGTTTTCTCAAGCGTAGACAATTTTTATAATTACTGTATACAAACAAACTATACTTCTTCCTTAAATCTTCTCTATATATATTATTAAACATCAACCACCAGAAAATAAATTATTAAACATCATCCACCAGAAAATAAATGTCATAAACTACATTTATTAACTGAAAAGGGGAAACGGTGAATTTTATCTCCTTGAAAATTCGTTTTTTCAGTTAATAAATGTAGTTTATGACATTTATTTTCTGGTGGATTATGTTTAATAATTTATTTTCTGGTGGATGATGTTTAATTTTGATAATTCTAGTATCCAATACTTAGAGTTGTGGAGAACCAGTTTTGATAAAGTTAGTAAGTTTCAGTGGATAAATTTACGAACTGAGATTGCCTCATCTGATTTAGAAGAGAGTGCACAAGATGTTAATGAAATTATAAAAAAAGTGTCTTTATATTGACTGCCTATTTGATAAACGGCCTATTATAAAAAAACGTGTTTTTATATTGATGGCCTATTTGATGAACAAGGTAATGTACATTGTTGAACCAGGTAATTCAAAACCAAAGGGTACGTTGTGGTTGAAGTTCTGAAAAAGTATCAGATACTATTGAAGAGAAATGGAAGGCAAATTTTAAGGTGTTTCGAAAGGCTGATATTTTATGTTGCAATATTTCTGAAATGGTTGAGTTTGCGATATCTTTGCCTGCGACATATGCTCCAATTGGGGTAGACTTCCAGAATCTACTGTGAAATTTCTGCTAAATTTTAAAATTAATTCAGAACTTTCTTGTTATATATTTCATCATGTAATCAAAACAAAAGAAACCATTTCTGAAAAATGTCATGACTAGTGAAAAATACAAGTGAATATATAAAGTTTAATGTTTCAGGAAATTTTTCAGACTTTAAAGGACAAAAATATGTTCTGGGTTGGACCCAAAAACTATAGTAAACATAATTAAAAGGGAATAATTCTATTTAAAATTTATTCCTCGAAATTGTTCCCAGCCGAAAAAACTATAAAAAGACGATAACTTTCGATGCAGAAAACGATTTTGGAACTTAAAAATGGATTGGTAAAGTGGTGAGATATTCCTTGTATGTAATCCATTCATTGGCATTTAATTTGATATAATTAAAGTTATTCACCTTTCATCAATTAATTAGACGTTTAAAGTTACATTAATTTAGTTCTCAAAAATTGAAAAAAAATTATAAACTACCCTGCCCAAGTAACGCTCTCTTAACGTTTAAACTACTGTAAGTCTGGAAATAAGGTGTATCGAAACACGAAAATTATGACCAAGAAAATTTAATGTTCTGTTTGAAGCATACCATAATGAAACATATGATAATGTTTACTGGAGAAATATGAGTACTGAAATAAAAAAACTTTGCAAACTGGCGTTATTAGGAACACATGTTCCAATTCAATCAACCGAATTTCTAGTAACCTAACTTATTTAAAATTAACAATTATTCCATCATTCTAAACATTATTTGTACAAAATTACAGTAAAAAGCAACTAAATTTGACTTTCTGTAAAAAATAATAAAAAATCACTTGATATTAACACACCCTTTGTAATCTGTAGCTAAACCAAAAGAGGAAATGTAAAAATTAATTTGAATATCCCCTCCTTTTAATTGAAATGAGACAATAAGACAAAATACCACAAAAAACAATATTTTTCAGTTAAATCAAAAAGCTTTAAAGAAGTAAGCTTACAAAAAATAAAAAATTTATTAGTGGCGTTAAAGTGGCGCTACTGAGCAAATGGATCACATGATACACTTGTTTCTCTAGAATTTCCGAATTTTAAAAATAACTTTATCTTATCTACATAGAAGAATCTTCAAGAATCTAGAAAAAATATAGTTTTTTATATAGTTAATCTTTGCTGAACATTAAAAAATCTATATTTTATCCTACCTTGATATAGGAGCCGTCATTCAGAACCAGTCCTCGACACGATATAGTCGAAATGTAAGATACTCGAAATTGTTGGGGGTCTGCTAATTACTCACTTCAACACTAGATGGCATGTCAATGCAAACTACTGTAGTGCAGTATCGCCATCTCTTATGTTTATGAAGAATTAGATAAGTGGCGTTAAATACATGGCGTTATATGGCTGAGGTACCTTATCGTTTCTTTCAGCAGAAATTTCCGTTTGAAAATAATGTAGGCTTTTTTTAATCTTTCTTTTCATATTTAAATTTTGAAAAACAACCAAAAGAAAATAATAAAATGAAATTTCAAAAAGAAATCTTTAAACGTTCTTTTATTTAGTTCTCTTTTGATTTTGTAATTAAAATAATTATAATATTACATGAAAAAAAAAATAGAAATACGATAGTTAATACAAAAATTTTAGATATTTTGTGTCTGCTTTATTTAACATTACTTTAACTTAAAGAAAGTTTTTTGTTTCTTAATTTGTAAAGCTTTTACGATTTAATTAATTTTGAGTAATAATAATAATAAATCTCATATGTTGATTAAATACTCATATAAAAGGAGACATTTCTTGAGTTTACTGTTCTTGTTTTTCCTTTAGAAGAAATTAGATAAAAACATATACTTAAAATGTCCATATGAGACAAAAGTTTGAGTCACTTTGTTTCATATAATGTTTGTTTTGCTTCTACATTAGCTTTCGAATATCTCAGTTTTTTTAAAATCAATTAAATTTTCTGTCGGTTAAAATCTTAAAATGTTCCACAAATACATTCAAATATAAGTAAAGAAAATAAATGTTCAGAAAATAATTAACATATTTTTCAAAATGAACAAAAATATGATAAAAGAATTTAATTAACCTACGAAAAAATCTCATTGATAGAAAAATAGTTCTATCAAAGAAGAGTGACTCGAAATGCAGAGGAAAAGTTTAGACTAATTTTTCTTTAGTTCTGATGAGGATCTTCTTATTTCGATTCTCCCATGGTAGCTCATGAACAAAGGATATATTTTTATAATTAATATTACTTCATTTAATGCGCTTCATTAAATGTATATACAAATGTATATAAAACAAAATAGTCATCCATCCGCTTACATTAATGATTTGTATTTTAAATCAGCATGGTAATTAAATAATTCAAAATACAATGTTCTTTCGTTTGTTAGTTTTCGTATAAAGTGAACAGATAATTTTCAACTATTGAGAAACTATTCTCGTAAATCATTATAAATTAACCATTATCATTATAAATAGCAACAAAAACTTCAAAAAATATTTAAATTTCATTTTCCTATAACTATTTATGATCCTATTATTTACGTCTATTCATAATTGGGACGAGAAATATAACTTCTTTTACTTTGTTTTTTTTTTTTTTTTTTTACTTTTCTTTAAACGAAACAAATTTGGGATACCGATTAGTAAACCAATCACAGTGTTTCGCAACGGCTTCTGAATAACCTTTACTTTAGAATAGAAGCATCGGGGTCGTCTAGGAAATGCGCGCGCTTGTCCCTTTGCAACCCCATGCTATCTTAGCCACCCCTATTTATATGGAATATTCGTCATTCCAAACTCAAACCTTGTCAATACATTGAATTCTAATAATGATTTAAAAAAAACCTTAAGTTGAGAAACTCTGATTTAAAATATGGAGAAAAAAAATAAATAATAACTTTGGCCCATCATGGGATCGGACTCACGACTTTAGCGTTATTAGCACGACGCGACGCTCTAACCAACTGAGAAAACAAAAGCCGTTGCGAAGCATTGTGGGATGTGTCCACATACAGACAGACAAACCAGGAACATAAAGCGTCTTTCAGAAGCCTAAAAGTGTATTCGAAAATTATTTTATTTAATTTATTTCAATTTTGAAAACATCAAAGTCAACCGAAAATTATCTATTTGCCTGAATTTGATATTTGTTGTGAGTGGCAAATCTGACTGAGAATGTTTTTCAAATAAAAGCAGATTCTTTCATCAACAGGATTGAAGAAAGCCAGACAGAAACAGCATGAATCCACAAATCTTAGATTTCTTTTCATAAAAATGTTATGATGTTTTGAGACTTTATATATAGTTGAGTATTTTTATACCTCTAAAGATACATCGAAAGACAACTTGGAAATTTTGTTTTTCAAATACTGAATAGAGATGCTTCAGTATTTGAAAAAAACAAGTAAAAATGTTTTCATAATTACTTTTTTTTTTTAATGTTTATCAGTCCCATTAGGTATGCTTACAAAACTGCATACCTGTGGTATAGGACCGAGAAGTGTAATCTATTCATCTTAAAATTAAAATTAATAGTTTTAATATAACAAATAGTTAATCAATATAAATATAAAGTATACTTAGTTCTTAATAAATAATTTTCCCATCCACAACATCAGACATTAGTTGCTGTTTTATTTGTTTAAATGTTAAAGTTTCATTTTGATTAGTATTTAGTTGACTAAAAATTTTGTACTTCACCCAATTTATTAATCTATATCCAAAGTTATTTTTAATATTTTCAATTTTAAAATGTTATACCAATTATATCTAGTTTTTAATTCCAATTGTTGAGAATTCCTTTCTCTACATACATCATAGTAATTCTTGATCAAAATTTTGTATATAAATTTTTCATTTATTTTTAATATTCTATATTTTTTTCTTATTCTTCATTGTTTCTTTTTTAGTTTTTGTTTAAAATTAGTGTAAACATTATTAAATATTTTCATAGTTAGTTTATTAAAACTTTCCATTTTCTGTTTATTAATGTAAACCCAACATTCTAGTCCATAATTTAATAGTGAATCTACAAGAGACTTGTAGATTATGAGTTTTTGCTTAAATGGGAATATATTCTTAATGTGGTAAAAAAGAAATGAATATGAAGTTAACTTTCCAATTATGTACTCATAATGTCTATTCCAAGACAACTTGTTGTCTATGTATATTCCTAGATATTTATAGGTTAAAATTATTTCTATTTTTTTGCAACTACATGTGGTCATGAGATCATCATTTATTTGATTAATATTTGAACATTCAATGTCGTGTAATCTAATTATTAAATTATTGTTTAATTTTTAATTTTTATTTTTGATTATCATTATCTTGGTTTTATTTCCATTTATTGTCATTTTATTTGAGAATGCCCATTTATTTATATTATTTAGGTCTGTCTGCAAATTTTGATGTGCTTGGGTTTGGTTTACGTCAGTGGCAATCAGAATGACATCATCAGCATAGAGAAAAATACTTGAGTTTTGTATATTGTTACTTATAGAATTTATATATATATTAAAAAAGAGAGGTCCCAAGTTTCAACCTTGGGGGATCCCTCTTTTTGAATTATATAATCGACTGACATTATTTCCAATTTTAATTTTAAATTTCCTTTTTTTCAAATAATTTTCAGTAATTTTAGAAATATTTCCTCTTATTCCCATTTGTTTGATTTTTTGAAGTAGAATTTTGTGATTAATTGCATCAAACGCCTTCCTAAAGTCAATGTAAGCTATATATATTATCTTTCCACTGTTTAAAGATTTATTTATATATTCGTTTAGTTTAATCAATAGATGTATAGTACTTTTATCTTTCTGATACGCAAATTGGTTACTATTTAAAAGTTTCTTGCTGCTTATGAAGATGTACATTTTTTTAGATATATAACTTTCAATAATCTTTTAAATATTTGAAATTAATGCAATGGGCTTATAATTATTTAGTTCAGTATGATTTCCTCCCTTATATACTGGAATTGTGTATGATATTTTCCCTGAATCAGGATATATGCAGGTATAATAAATCTTTTTAAACACTTCAACCAAAAATTCAGAAAGGTTTTCTTTTATTTTTTTAATATCATTCATATTTATAAAATGAGGTCCATATGAATATTTTGTTTTTTGATTTTTTTATTCCTTCCATTATATCATTTTTATTAGGAAATGTTAATACCATGGAGTTCAGTTCAGTTGCCGTTTTACATCATTCGTCATTATTTTATTTTTAATCCTTTTTTTATTAGTGTTTATATTCTGAGTAAAATTTTTACTAAGTTCATCAAACAATATTTTAATATCATAATTTTCCAATAAGTTTGAGTAATCGGAAGTCTTGATTTTGTTATGTCTTTCAATTATATTTTTATTTAAAATTTTCCAAATATTTGAGTTGGCATTTGGATCATCTTTTATAATTTTCCTGAAATATTTATTATTTTGTTTGTTAATTTGATTTTTCAACCAGTTTCTTTTTGTTTTGTATTCCTTTTCTAATTTTGTATTTGTTTTGATTTTTATATATTTTTTATATAAATTATTTTTTTCTTTTATATATTTTAATATTTGAGAATTCATCCATTCTTTTTTATATTTTGGATTTTGTCTCTCATTTGGGTCACTTTTACTTTTTTCATTAATTCTATTATTTTTGACCTTTTGTTTTGCTTTTTTTATTAGTTTATTCAATTTACTAATAATTTTGTATGGATCTTCTACTTTATTCCTTTTTATTTCATCTGTTAATAATATTAATCTTTCATTTAAGAATTCAGTATCTATTCTCATGGTTAATATTTTCTTTTTCAGGTAATTGAAATTCTGTTTTTTCAATTTCAATCAAGATGCTATAATGATCTGAGATATCCCATTGTAAAATATTGGCATTAATGGCAAAAGATTCTGTTTTTGAAAAACAATGATCAATGCAAGTTTTAGTTTCTGAAATAGTTATTTTAGCTGATCTTGTTGTTTTATATATATGATTTAGAAATCCCAGATTATAGAACATATTTACATACTTTACACTTGTTTTGTTAACAATTTTTTCTCCAATGTTTATATTTGTATCTCCAATACAAATTAATTTTTTTTTTCTTTTTCTGTATTTTTACTATGTTTTCTTTTAATTCTTTAATAAATATTTTCTTATCCGTATGTGGAGGTTTATATATAATGTAATTGTTAGTTCTTTCAATAGGAATGATGTTTTATTAAATGTACAGATTAAATTTTCATGAGTTATAGCATCTTCACTTTTAACTAGGACATTGTAATTTTCACGGTAGAAAATTATGATTTCCCCACCTCTAGAATTTCTTCTCAATTTGTAGGCTTTTTTATATCCATTAATATTGAAAAAAAAAATTTCCTCCTCTTTGATATTGACCCCCACTAAAATTATTATATCTATTTACATTATTTTAAACTGAATGTTTGCCAACAAATACAGGAAATTCGATCTTAAGCTTCTAATATTCAGAAATAGTATATTTTTATATTTACTATTTGGATTCCAATCATCGATTTTATCTGTTATTTTTGTATTTGCTAGTTCAATTTTTGCATTACTTATATCCATTGTGTGTGTGTGTGTGTGTGTGTGTGTGTTTTAATATCTTATTTATATCATTTTGATCTTGGATTTGGATTATTTTAATGTTTTCATTTTTTCTTATTAATAATTTTCCATTCTTGATCCATATAAATATCACACTATACATATCACTTATCTTTCGCAGCCATTGTTGTTATCCAAAAAAGATTTTTCATGTGTTGTGTTAAATTTTCATTCAAATAGATTCTATTGAAATTATTTCCATTGAAAATTTGATTGTTGTTCAAGCCTTTACTTTGCTTATATTTAAAAACCCAGTTATCTCTGTCTTTTCTATTAATGAACTTTACAATAATTGGTCTTGGTTTGTTGTTTATTATCCTCCCATATCTATGAACTACATCTAGTGTTTCTCTCGAGTCCTGTCTCTTAAGTTCCTCAGCAATTTTTTTCAGAATCTCCATTAGATTTTCATTTTCTTGTTCTTGTACTCCTACAATTTCCAAATTGAATTTCAATTGTTGTGTTTCCATTTTGAGTAGTTTTTCCTCCATTTGTTGGATTTTCTCATTTTGACATTTATTTTCATTTTCTAATCTTTTTGTTATACCTAATACCTCATTTTTCTTGTAAAACCAGTAGTCAAGCTATTATTTCATCATACTGTTCATTGACAAAGTTTATTGCCTTCTTAATATCTCTTAGTTCTTTCATTATTGTTTGATTCATGTCACACACTTGAGAATCTTCCATTTCACTAAATTGTAGGGTAGGTTTTTTTTGGGAGAGTTCATTATTAAGTTGTTCATTATTTTCTTCCTTTTGTTTGAGGTTCAATCCAGCATTTCTATTTCTTAAAGTAATTCGATTGCAACTTTCACATTTCCATTGCTTTTGTTTCGAGGGGGTTTCCCCAGCTAGGAATTCACCCTCCTTAAGACACGAGATGTGCTGCTCAATACCGCATGCCATACATCATAGTTCTGCCGTTTTCATTAATTTTTTACATCTTATATATTTAATTTTTAGTTTTAAGTAGTCAGCCATGTTTAATACCTTTTATATTATTAATAATTGAACATGAAATTGTTTCAGCTTACTCTGACTCTGTTGAATGGGAAAATTTTACGGAGCCCATGTCTGCACGTCCTTACTAAGTGACGCATGCGCAGTGACTAATTACCGAAATAATATTTGAAAAATTAAATTTATAAGCGGTCTGACACTAAAATAAATCAAAAAATAAATCGAAAAAAGGAACTTTTCAAAGATAATAATTATTTAGGAATTATGTTAACTTGAAATTTAATTTGTTTTTAATTTGAATATGAATGGCTTCAAGAATTGAAAGATCAGTTGATAGTTGAAATAAAATCATCAAAACACTCAACTCATATTGTAGCGACAGCAACTCTTAGGTCTAATCCAATTTTAATAATTTTTTAATGAGTTTCGATTTTTCAACAAAGGAAATTAATCTGTTTGCAGGATTTCAATAGATTTCATTAAGTGATTACTGGAAGCTATAGAGAAGATATTTTTTCCAGAGGGTTCCAATTCGCTGCGTAGTAGGCAGCGCGATATTTTCTATTTGAGCATGACGTCACATGGATTATAACTTGGAAATACTCTTTTTTTCAAATACTGAATAGAGTTGCTTCAATATTTCAAAAGAACCAGTAAAAATGTTTTCATAATCACCGAAATAATATTTGAAAAATTAAATTTATAAGCGGTATGATACTAAAATATATCAAAAAAGAAATCGAAAAAAAAGGAACTTTTCAAAGATAATGGAAATTATAAATTTCACTGTTATTTTCAATAAATATTACAAAATTAACTTATATTGACTTTGTTTTCAATTACGAACAATAAAAATTAAAGAAATGGAATCCTAGCAAAGAAATTGAAAAAAAAAAAAAAAAAAAAAACAGTTGATGCAATTCGTGAACTTTACTGAGTTGCTTTAATTCGCAGTTTTACTGAGTTAGACTTTTCTTTTCGGAAACTAATATTTGAATTTTTACTGTCGTTTATAAAATAAAGAAACTTAAATTTCTCTTTTAAAAATAGAAGGTAAAAAACGTTTAGCTTTAAATTTTTGAAGATATTTAAAAATTCAAAATCATACACAAATTTCATAAACAAATTTTTAAAAAATTAGTAAAAAATTAAATTAATTTCATTTAAAAATCCCAAGATTTCTAAAGATTACAATATGCTTTTAACTATAATCTTCAAAAAAGAATAACTGACTCAAAAATGTTATAAAAATATTTATAAATTACAACGGTTGATCTTTTGTCATGAGGAAATTAATTATTTTTCTATTATATTTAAGCATTAAAAAATAAAGTAATTTCTGTAACTGAAGACTTAATAATGAGAAAAGAATCTTTTCAATTAACTTTTTATAAATAAAAATTAATAACTGAAACTATCACATTTGATTTTATAGAATATCCCGGATTTATTTGGAGCTTTCTTAAACTGCGAACAATGAGATTGACATGTATTTTCTTTTCGTTAGGGAGTAGTGAAAGTACACGACTATATGTCCGGGATTAGCCCGGATAGTCCTGGTTTTTTAATGCTGTCCGGGGTAATGTCCGAAGATGCAAAGATGTCGGGGTTTGAGAATTTTATGACTAGGGAGCATTTTTTTAATTTTAGATCTGTATTTTCGACATCGCGTTTTAAAAATTTTTCTTACGGCCTATGCTACTCTCAGTCGACCTTGGAGCAAGCGCTGACGTCAAAGGAGAAGCATCGCTACCGGTTCCGCCACAACTTTTCTCTTAGTCATTGGGCAACACAAGAGGGGCAATGTATTTATGTTGTTTTCGAGTTCAAGTAACTGGTAGACACATTTTTGATCATTTTATCCCTATTCGTGTTTTGTCTCATCGTTTAGCAATGGGCAAAAGAAAGTGTGTGTTTCATGTTAACCTGCAACAGGAATACAAATTTTTGAAATTGTGTAATGACAGTAACAATTACGTAGTGTGTTTATTGCACACTATGAACTGGAGAATTTTCTGTTGCACATAAATGAAAGGATGATATTGAAGATCACGTGAAAACAGCCAAATATAGGAGTGCTATTAATGCTACTGCTTCAGCAAACAGAAGAGAATTTTTTAAAGCCAAAGATAAGAATCCGAATAACAGTGATCTGGAGTGTGCTGCTAAATAGGCTATATTTTCGTACCACACTGCTAGACACGAACTCAGTTTCAAAACATCAGACTGCACATGTCAACTGCTTAAAAAGTTGAGATGTGAAGTCTGATGACCCAAAATTTTCATCTGATAGAACCAAATCCGAGGCAATTATTGTTAACGTTATTTCGTCATTTATATATGATAATGCGTTGCGTTCTTTGGAAAAGAATAATTATGTAACAGTAACGATGCATAGCTCAAACAGAAGTGAAGTAAAACTTGTTCCGATTGTTGCAAGATATTTCAGACTGGAGAAAGGAATTCAAATTTAACTTTTAAATTTCGATGAATTGTCAGTTCATATTTCTCAAATTTTAACTCAGTATCTTTTACAGATCAGCTCACATTGTAATAATTCAGTACAAACATCTCTACCCCTGGACATAGAAGTTATTGCTAAAAAAATTATAAATATTTTCACATATATGCAATTAGAGTAACGAAACTTAAAGAGTTCTGTGTATTTGTGGAAACACATTCCAAAAAATATTATCTCAAAGCAACACAAGGATCCGTAGTATGTTACCTGCTATTGAAAGAATTCTTTCCATTTTTGATGGCCTAAAATCATTCTTCTTATCTTGTGACAAATACCCAAAATTATTTTTTATTTTTTTTTGGAAAATCTAGAAAGTGAACTGTTTTTGAAATTTTTATATGGTACTCCCGAGTTATTTAATAATATACAGTAAAACCTAGTTAAGTCGTCACTCAAGGGACTAAATATTTTTGACGACTTAAGCGCAGAGACGACTTAATCGGAGTGGGCATTTTTGAAAAAAAAAACCAACAAAAAACACTGAAATACAGTATTTTTATGAATTGCTGTAGGATTCGGTGAGAAAACAAGATTTTTCAGAAATCAATGCATGCAAATGAATGAGTGCAAAATAATAATAATAATGAAAAAAACACTTTTTACAGTTACCACATTTTAATTGTTTGAAAAGAAAGGCAATTTTTGTCTTTGAAAAGTTCGAGACAACCATTGCTGCCTCCTAAATCTTCAATGTTCAACTCCTTAGCAATTTTCATGGCTTTTTCTTCGAGAATCACGACTGAAATCGGCACATTTTGCGATCTGGAATGTTTTCGCCATCGAACTATAATCTCCTCGATCTCGTCAAACTTCTTTCCTCATTCTCTTTCTTTTGTCTTTGCAGTCAGCTTCTTCAATTACTTGTTTCGATGAAAGAATATCGTTTAATGTAGTCCCGAGAATATGGTGTTCTTTGGCAAAAGCTATTTTCGAAACATTTGATTTTTCAAAAAGTGCATTTAAATCTTTTTTTGATTTAAAAGATAACGAGGTAAGTTTTCGTTTCCCTGGCATGTTAAAATCGTAATCGAACTACGAAATTGCAAGAGAAAAAAATAGCCCTTAGAGCGAGCTTACTCGCTGTAAAATGAAGTAACACTCAGGAGCGGTAAAGAGAAACGTCTACACTCGACAGAGTCTCAGCGAGAAGTGTACTTTGAATTATTAGTTGTGAGATTTCAAGAACCCAAATCTCCCGAATGGAATGAAGTGACAGATGTTGTCGAAAATTATCCGTAAAGGCTTGGCTTTCTTAAAGTGAAGGGGCTGAAAAGATGACATGCTAAATGGAGAAGAAAGATAATTTCGGTCATTTTTAAGGGAGACGAGTTATCCGGAGTAGAATTAAATTTGGTGACTGGTAAAGGAGGGTTATTTTACATTATTGCGTATGAGACCTTGTCGGGACCAAAGAAAAACGACAACTTTAACGGAGTGACGACTTTTCCGGATGACGACTTAACGAGATTTTACTATAGTTCTGAAATTGGAAGCTAATTCAATCACAGCAACAGAAGCATTTCAGAATTATTCTGAATTAATTTGTCAAATTCAGGAAGGAAAAACCCTCAAATTTAAACCATCTTCTGCCAAGAATTGCTATTCATACTAAAAGAAAATAATGATGTTCAGGAACAAAAATTCTTCTCAAGCGTAGACAATTTTCGTAATAATGAATACTAATATGCATCTGCTATAATGTTTTTATTGATGTTCCTTTTAATAATAATTGTTGTAGGTTTTATGATTTGTATCCTTTAAAAAGCCTTTTGATTTCTGTTTTTTCGTTTGCATCTGAAGATGAGGTTAATGATCTCGAACGTGAAATGTAGAATGATTTATTTACATATTATTTATTGGATATTGTGTGTTTGGTCCTCCACACACAATACATTCTTACCACAATATTTCTTACCACACAGATTGAACATTAATGAAATTATAAAGCACTCCATAAATATTGATGATCTATTTGATGAATGTACATTGTTGAACCAGGTAATTCAGAACCAAATAATAGTTGTGGTTCAAGTTCTGAAAATGTACCAGATACTATTGAAGAGAAGTGGAAGGCAATTTTTAAGGTGTTTCAAAAGACTGATATTTTATGTTGCAATATTTCTAAAATGATGGAGTTTGTGATGTCTTTGCCTGGGACATCTGCTCTGTGTGAGAGAGTTTTTTCAATTACGGGGTGAATGTGGTCTGCAGAAAGGGGTAGACTTTGAACTGTTAAATGTTAAACATCTGCTAAATGTTAAAATTAATTCAGAAGTTTCTTGTTGTGAATTTTATGATGTAATTAAAAACATTTCTGAAAAAGTCATTTCTAAAGATTATAAATTTACAACTTATATGTAAAGAAACATGAATCGTTTTAAGTAAATATGTTAATGGAAATTTAAGTAATTTTCGCACTAGTACGAATTTTATGATTTTTTTTTTTTTTGAGTGATGTCTGCTTTTTGGGGAAAACAAGCAAAAATAGAATTATTTAATCTCAATAAACTTCAGATTTAAAAGTTTATTTTCTTTATCTAGATTAGATTAGAGTAATTGAAAGTGGGTGGCATGGCTGCCGAGCACGTCGACCTGAAAGATCTTTTGTACTATCCCACGGAAAGAAGGACAGACGGTGTTCATCTAGATACGATACGATTTTGGTACTGATAATTTTTTTTAAGGCTCCTAAATGTAACTTCGTGAATCTTTGGTCCAGTAAAAATCACGGGGTTTCTTTCCTCTTTAAGAAGATTTTGCTAAGTGTTTATTCCTAACAATCTAAAAATCTCTTATATTCTTCTCTTCTGTGCTTATTATAAAAACATTTTTTTATCAAATTATTATAATCTCAGTCATTTAATTCTCTACCATTCCTTCAAAAACTTCACGACAATTTCTAAAATTTAAAAAAATTACATCAGGTTTTGCCCTTAGAAAAATGAAGATACAAAATTAAGAGTTAATTCATTTTATCCAATTTTAAACTTTGTGAATAAAGTAAGATAAAAGTCATTGAGTTAAAAGCTCATGCATCTGTTTAAAATTTAAAACACATTTACTCAAAAATTACAATAAACTACAATATTTACATTTAAAGCATACATTGAACCGGTTTCAGCCCGAGAGGAGGCTTCTTCTGCAATCAAAGGGTTTGCGTTCAAAGGATTGCAAAAGACGCCTGCTTTTGGGCCAAAACCGGTACAATATATGTTTTAAATATAACTAGTTTTTTTTGTAAATGTGTTTTAAATTTTAAACAGATGTATGAGCTTTTAACTCAATGATTTTCAACATAATCAGTGCATGTAAAAAGAACATTACAGGATAAAGTGAGATATTACCAATAAGCTAATACCATATTCATATTTTTTTAAAAATTACTTGAAATACATTATTACCTTAAATTATACTTTAAAAGACTTTATCAACTTTAAAAGAGGTTTGCTTGAGTTCGTTCCTCTTTTTAATAAATTTTAATTTTGATTCTGCTTTGAACTAATAAGCCTCGTCTGAATTTATTTGTTTAGAATGAATAAAGGACTATGAAATTACTAATAGTACAATTAAACAGATGATATTGGATTACAGTTGTAAAAGTAATAAATATTTGAAGATATTGTGAATGTTTTTTAGAAAACTTATTTAGGAATTCTATTAATTTGAATTTTATTTAGTGGCTTCAAAAATTGAAAGAGCAATTGATGGTTGAAATAAAATAATCAATACTCTCAACACATTAGCAACAGCAAGCTACAAGAGTAAATTAATATTTATGGATAAATTTTTTAATCAGTTTCGATTTTTCAACAAAGGAAATTAATCTGTTTTAAAGATTTCAATAGATTTCATTCAGTAATTATTGAAAGCTTTAATGAAGATCGCTGCGTAGTAAGTATCACGATATTTTCTATTTGAGCATGACGTCAGATGGACTGCAACTTGGAAATTCTTTTTTTTTTTTTTTGAAGTAATGAATAGAGTGCTTCAGTATTTGAAAAAAAAAATTAAAAATGCTTTCATAATTACCGAAAAAAAATTTGAAATAATAAATTTATGAGCAGTCCCGCACTAAAATAAATCAAGAAAAAAAGGAACTTTTCAAAGATAATAGAAATTATAAATTTCACTGATATTTTCATCAAATATTACAAAATAAAATTAACTACATTGATTTCGATTTCAATTAAGAACAATGAAAATTAAAGAAATGAAATGCAAAAAAAGAAATTGAAAAAAAAAAAATAGTTAATGAAATTCGTGTTTTTTTTTGTTTTTTTTTTGTCATTTTGTATAAATATGTTTTAGGGTGTTGTAATAAATCGTTATTTTAAATGTTGAAAGGAACTTCCACAAACAATCATTAAAATTATGTTAAAAACATTTATAACAAACAATTCACTGCTTTTCTGAGTTAGACTTTGCTTTTCGGAAACTAATATTTGATCTTTTAATGTCGTTTATAAAATAGAGAAGCAGAAAAATTCTTTTTTAAAAATAGAAGGTAAAAAAGCTTGGCTTTGTATTTCTGTAGCTATTTCAAAATTTAAAATCATGGACAAATTTCATAAATAACTTTAAAAAAATTATTAAAAAATTAAATTAATTTCATTTGAAAAGCCAAAGATTTTGAAACATTATATTATACAGCTAATATAATCTTCAAAAAAAAATAACTGACTCAAATATGTTATAACAGTTTTTATAAATTATAACGGTTGATCTTTTCTCACGAGGAAATTAATTATTTTTCTATTATATTTAATCATAAAATAAAATAATTTCCTTAATGGAAGAATTATTAATGAGAAAAGAATGTTTTCAATCAACTTTTTTTTTAAAATGAACAGTTAATAACTGAAAATATCACATTTGAATTTATATAATATCCCTGATTTTTTTTGAGCTTTTTTTGACTGCGAACAATGAGATTGACATGTATTTTCTTTCCATTACGACGTAGTATAAGCACGCTTACTATGCGTCCGGGATTAGTCCGGACAGTCCTGGGTTTGTAGTGCTGTCCGGGATTGCAAAAGTGTCCGGGGTTTCACTATTTTACAACTATATTTCTTTTACTTTTAGTAAACCTAAATGTCCGACATCCCTTTTTTAAAAACTCCCTTTCGGCCGTGCCTCTCTCAGTTTACCTTGGAGGAAGCCCTGACGTCGAAGGGGAGGCATGGCGATCGGAGGCATGGCATCGCCGCAACTTTTCACTTACAAGGAGTCGACACGGACTGTACTTTTTAAATACGAATGTCCTTTTGTGAGATTACAGTAGACATGAAGTAATTCAATATGTTGAGGCCAATACTCTACTGATTTCGAGATATTCGGCATTATTTTCTTCGATTTTCAAGTATTGGCTTATTAAATTACTGCTATCATTAGAAAGTGAATGCGAGCGTGGAGTAATGGTTAACTCTCTGTATTTTGAATTGATGGGTCCGGTGTTCGATTCCCATGCAAATCTCCTGGGTTTTTTTTAACTAGCAGCAAAGCCTGTCGGACGAAAAATCTGAAAAATCATTTTATTATCAACTATCAAATATAAAGTAAATGTAAATAAATACTGCGCTAACTTGTGAACGAAGCTTCTACTGCAAAAATGGTTTTGAGTTTCGAAATCAGCGTAAACTGAGTGAGTATGTCAAATTTCATTAAAATGGATGCAGTGGTAACAAAATTATTTGGTTTTGAACGTATGTTTTGTTCGAATTTCAGTTGTCGAGGTCAGTTCCCAAGAATAAAATTTCATGGAAATAACATGGAATGACCCAATGAACTAATAGTTTCATCCAATTTGAGTACTTTTGATTCAATGGTACGATTGAGAACCGTTGGATCTATCGTAATAGCTTAATTATACCGAGTTACAAACAGACAGACAGACGGACAGAAAGACACACAGACAGACAGACGGACAGAAAGACACACAGACAGACAGACGAAATTAGCCAATTATATAAGTTGATTTCAACTTTTTATTATTATTTTGATTTCTTTTTTATTTTTTCTATTTTTTTTTATTTTTTTACCTTCCATCTTTACGACAGCCTAATAGTTTTTGCCGTTACAAATATTAGACAGGAAACCAATGTAAGATTAGAAGTAAATAAATAATCTTCTCGTTAACTTTAGTTTTTAATTAATTAGTCAACTAAATTAACTTAACTTATTTTTTCCTTGTCATGTTGTGATGATACTCATTTACTGTTTGTATTTAAAATTATTTCAGTTGTGCTTTTATTTTAAGTTTTTATGTAAGAGTTTTAAATCTAATACTTCACTAACTGAATTTTAGTTTTTCTTTATTATAAAAAAACATAATATGTATTCACATTAATTTTGGTTTTTAATTAGAAGTATTTTAATTCAGAAAAATAAAGTAAAAAATATATTGTATGCTTAAAAATAACTTTTTGTTTTTTTCCTTATAATTTGATTATTTGCGTTTTTTTTAAAAAAAGGTTAGTTACTTAAGTAATTATATGCAGTATATGTTTACTTTAATTTTCTGAATTAAAGTATTTCTAATTAAAAACTAAAACTAACGAGAATACTAACTTTGTTTTTTTTTTTTTTTTTTTATAATAAAGAAAAACTAAATTCAGTTATTGAAGTATTCCATTTAAAACTCTTACATAAAAACTTCAAATAAAAGCAAAACTGAATTTTTTTTAAATACAAGCAGTAAATGAGTATTATCACAACATTATAAGGAAAAAATAGGTTAAGTTAATAAAGCAAACTAATTAATTAAAAACAAAAGTTAACAAGGAGATTATTTATTTATTTCTAATAATACATTGGTTTTCTGTCTTTTATTCATAACATAAACGGAAAAAAAAACTTACATTAGGCTATCATAAAGATAGAAAGTTAAAAAAAAAAAGAAAGAAAGTAAAAAATAAAAAAAAAATAAAATACAAAAGAAAGTAAAAAAATTTAAAAAAATGAAATAAAAAAAATAAAAACAATACATGAGACTTGCATGGGAATCGAAATCCGGTCCTATCGACTCGAAATCCAGTGAGTTAACCATTTGTATTTATGACGTTTTCGTGTGTGAAGGAACTCCTATACACGTATTTGATCATTTATCTCTATTCGGTTTTCGTCTCATCGTTCAGCAATGGGCAAAAGAATGTGTATGTTTCATGTTAACCTGCAACAGGAATGAACGTGAACATACTATGAACTGGAGAATTTTCTATTGCACATAAAGGAAAGGATGATATTGAAGACCACGTGAAAACAGCCAAACATAGGAGTGCTATTAATGCTACTGCTTCAGCAAATATAAGAGATTTTTTTAAAACCGAAGATGGGAATCCGATTAACACAGATATGGATTGTGCTGCTAAAGAGGCTACATTTTCATATCATAGTGCTAGACACGAACTCAGTTTTAAAACATCAGACTGCACATCAAAACTTGTTAAAAAATTATGTGACCCAAAATTGTTGTAAGATGTTTCAGCCTGGAGGCCGGAATACAAGACAAACTTTTCAATTTCGATGAAGTGTCAGTTGAGCTGCTCAAATTTTGACTCAGTACCTTTTGCAGTGTGAAAAAATGCAAACTTCAAGGAAAGTTGGTTTTTTATATTGCTGCTAACACTAACAGTAATTTTGGGGATGTGAAGAGAAAGCAGAATGAAAATATGTTCAGAAAATTCAAATTGATTTAGATAGACCTATTTTAGGAATTGGTTGTTCACCTGAACCAATTGTACAATTCAGTACAAAAAGCTAGTGATTCGCTACACCTGGACATAGAAGTTATTGTTATAAAAATTTATAAATATTTTCACATATATACAGTAAAAATTGCGAAACTTAAAGAGTTCTGTGAATTTGTGGAAGCAGATTACAAAAAAGTGTTATCTTATAGCAGCACAAGGTTCCTAAGTTTGTTACCTGCTATGGAAAGAATTCTTTCCATTTTTGATGGCCTAAAATCATTCTTCTTATCTCGTCACAAATGCCCAAAATTATTACTTTATTTTTTTTGAAAATCTAGAAACTGAACTGTTTTTGAAATTTTTTTGTGATACTCTACAGTTATCTAATAATGTAGTTCTGAAATTGAAAAAAAAAATTCTATCGCTGCAACAGAAGCATTTCAGAAATATTCGGAATTAATTTGTTAACTTCTGGATAGAAAAGCCCACAAATTTAGATAAGTTATATCAGTTATATCTATATCAGAACCAGTTTTGATAAAGTTAGTAAGTTTCAGAGGAGAAATTTACTAACTCAGATTGCCTGGTCTGATTTAGAAGAGAGTGCTCAAACTGTTAATGAAATTGTAGAAGATTCCATAATATTGATGACCTATTTGATGAACGTACATTGTTGAACCAGGTAATTCAAACTTACAGGGTAGGCTGTGGTTCAAGTTCTGAAAAAGTATCAGATACTATTGAAGAGAAATGGAAGGCAATTTTTAAGGTGTTTCAAAAGACTGATGTTGCTGCAATATTTCTGAAATGGTTGAGTTTGCGATGTCTTTGCCAGAGACATTATGCTCCAGTTGGGTGGACTTTCAGTATCTACTGTTAAATATCTGCTAAATGTTAAAATTAATTTCTTGTTGGGAATTTTGTGATGTAATTAAAACAAAACAAACCATTTCTGAAAAAAGTGATGTCTAGTGAAAAATACAACTGATTAAATATAGTTTAATGTTTCAGGAAATTGTTAAGACTTTTAAGTAATATCAAAAATATGTCCTGGGTTTGCCCAAAAATATTTGGTAAGCCTAGGCAAAAGTGAATAATTGTAATTAAAATTTATTGCTCCAAGTAGTTCCCTGCCGAAAAAAACCAAAAACAGACGACAACTTTCGATGCAGAAAACGAGAATGAACTAAAAAATGATTTGGTAAAGTGGTCAGTTAATCGTTTTATGTAATCCATTTATTGTCATTTCATTTGATATCGTTAAAGATATTCATCTTTAATCAATTATGGAGATGTTTAAGTTTAATTTAACTCAGTTCTTAAAAAGAGAAAAAATTTTTATTGTTTCTTTCAGCAGAAATTTTCATTTTAAAGTAATATAGAGTATATTTTTTTTTTATTTTGTTATTCAAATTTTGAAAAAAAGCCCAAAAAAATTATAAAATGAAATTTCAAGAAGAAATCTATAAACGTTCTATTATTTACTTCTGTTTTGATTTTGTAATAAAATATTTATAATATTACATGAAAAAAAGTAGAAATTTTAAATATTTTCTGTCTCCTTTATTGAACTTTACTTTAATCTAGAGTAAGTATTTTGTTTCTTAATTTGTAAAGCTTTTATTATTTAATTAATTTTAAGTAATAATAATATTACATTTCATATGTTGATTAAATGTCTTATATAAAGTAAGGCGTTTGTTGAGTTTACTGTTATTATTTTTCCTTTAGAAGAAACTAGATAAAAACTAGATAAAAACATATTTAAAGAATGTACATATGAGACAAAAGATTAACTCACTTTGTTTCATATGATGTTTGTTTTGTTTATAGATTTTTCTTTCCAATATCCCAGTTTTTCAAATCAATATAATTTCCTGTAGGTTCCAATCTTGCAAATATTCCAACAGTACATTCGTATAAATTATAATATTTTAAGTGCACTGAAATTCATTGGTATTATTAATTAAGACGTACACCTGATTAGATTTGATAAGAACTTTTATACAAAAATTAATACACAATTAAGACTAGTTGGACCCTACCATTATGCGGACTCCACCATTATCGACAGAACTAAAGATATCTTCAATCAAATTTGCCAGGACATACAATTTGAAGTTAATAAAGAACAAAATTATGCTATCCCTTACCTCAACATAAATTTGAAGCACCCAAACGGAAAATTTTGTACTTATGTATTTCGTAAGCTCACCTTTGCAGGTATCACCCTGAATTTTAGATAATGAGTATCCAATAGATGATAATAGATAATGATTATCCTGTTATTTCTAGACATTTTAAAAATACCATTGATCGCCATTACAACAACTTAGTAACACCCACGCAAGCAGCAATGGTAAGAACTTTTGTGTCCATTACATATCATCGTCATGCATTTCCGCAACTGCGTAAATTATGCAAACCCCACAACATCTGCATTACAGCTGCGGCCAGATCTACTAATGCAGCGAACTTTGATTTTTGCGAAAATCTAGAAAGTGAACTGTTTTTGTTATGTAATAATGTAGTTTGGAAAATTGGAAGCTAATTCTATCACTGCAACAGAAGCATTTCAGAAATATTCTGAAGTAATTTGTCACCTTCAGGAAGGAAAAACCCACAAATTTATATCAATTTCTACCAAAAAATTGCTAATCACTCTAAAAGAAAATAATGATGTTCAAGAACAAAAATTCTTCTCAATTCTAGTATCCAATACTTAGAGCTGCGGAGAACACGTTTTGATAAAGTTAGTAAGTTTGAGTGGAAAAATTTACGAACTGAGATTGCTTGGTCTGATTTAGAAGAAAGTGCACAAGTTGTTACTGAAATTATAAAAGTTTAAAAAAATATTGATGACCTATTTGATGAACGTACATTGTTGTAACAGGTAATTCAAAACCGAAGATTATGTTGTGGTTCATGTTCTGAAAAAGTACTAGATACTATTGAAGAGATTTCGAAAGAAATTTTCAAGGTATTTCAAAAGACTGATATTTTATGTCGCAATATTTCTAAAATGATTGAGTTTGCGATGTCTTTGCCTGGAACATCTGCTCCAATTGGGGTAGACTTTCAGTATCTACTATTAAACATCTGGTAATTGTTAAAATTAATTCAGAACTTTCTTATAGTGAATTGTATGATGTAATTAAAACAAAACAAACCATTTCTGAAAAAAGTGATGGCTATTGAAAAATGCAACTGAATAAATATAGTTTACAGTTTCTGGAAACTGTTAAGAATTTTAAGTAATTTCAAAAAAAGGTCCTGGGTTGAATCCAAAAAATATGGTAAGCCTAAGTAAAAGTAAATAATTCTAAATAAAATTCATTGCTCCAAATTATTCCCTGCAGAAAAAAACTATAAAAAGACGACAACTTTCGATGCTGAAAACGATTTGGGGACTTAAAAATGGATTGGGAAAGTGGTCATTTAATCCCTGTATATAATCCATTCTTTGCCATTTCATTTGATATAATTAAAGTTATTCACCTTCATCAATTATGTAGACGTTTAAAGTTACTTTAATGTACTCCTTAAATTTAAAAATATTGTATCGTTTCTTTCAGTAGAAATTTCCATTTGAAAATAATATTGCTTTTAAGTCTTTTTTTCTGATTTAAATTTTGAAAAACAACCAAATAAAAATAATAAAATGAATTTTCTAGAAGAAATCAATAAACGTTCTTTTATTTTGTTGTGTTTTGATTTTGTATTGAAATATTTACAATATTATATGAAAGAACATAGAAATACGATAGTCATTGTAAAAATTTTAAATACGTTCAGTTTTCTTTGTTTAACTTTACTTTAACTAAAAGTAAGTGTTTTAATTTATTATGAAATTATTTATTTACATCTATTTGGTCTTTGTGTGTTTGGTCCTTCATATTAATATTTACACACACAACATGGATAATATATATAAGTAAGTGTTTTGTTGATTAATTTGTAGAAATTTTGTGATTTAAGTAATAATGAGTAAGAATAATATTAAATTTCGTATATTGATTAATTGCTCATATAAAGGAAGACATTTCTTGAGTTTACTGTTCTTGTTTTCCCTTTAGAAGAAACTAAAAAAAAACATAATGAAAGAACGTACATATGAGACAAAAGATTGACTCACTTTGTTTCATATGAGGAGCTAAGTTTCAAAACCCGCCATCTCCAAAAATTGAAAATACCGAGCTAATGGAATTTTTACTAAGTTCAAATCAAAACCCGCCGTTTGCATACAAATTAACTTCAAAACCACCATAACAATGTATTGCGATACGATTTCGATACGAGTGCTGCTTCAAAGCCCGCCATGTCCAATGCGAATGCATTATCAAACCCCCGCCATGTTCAATGCGAATGAATTATCGAACCCCTTTCATGTCCAATGCGAATGCATTATCGAACCCCGCCATATCCAAAACTATCATATAACAACCATATAACAACTTTACTGTTGTATAGAAACCACGGCGACTACAGAAATGCCCGAAGGAAATGATAACATTTTTACCTGGCATTGGCAAGGGGTCAAACATCATTGCATCAGCAATGAATGATACTCTCAAACATCCAAATTTAACTGATTTCGAAAACATCAGGCTCTTTGCAGATGGCTGTGAAGGGCAAAAAAATTCCACAATGGTAGGAATGATAAGACAGTGGCTAAAATGCAGTGCTCCTCAGAGCGTTAAAACTGTCACAATTGTTTTCTCAGCCTTAGGTCACTCTTTCATACCACCCGATCCAGTGCCGTAGCTAGAGGACTGGGGGCCCCGGGGCAGAGCTGAGGGTGCGGGGCCCTTGACAACCAAAAAAAAAACCACAATTCGATTTTAACAAAAAAAAAAAACAAAAAAAAACGACAATCCTATTTTAACAACCAAAAAAAAAAACGAAATTGTTCGGGGGCCTCTTTGCTCGGGGGCCCCGGGGCATTGCCCCGGCTGCCCCGGGGGTATTTACGGCCCTGACCCGATCGCATTTTTGGATGTATCGAACAGGAGATCAGAAAACGTGAAGCAATGATGAAACCGGAAGACTACCACGAAATACGCGAACATTTCGGATTGGTAAAGAAATTTCTCCTAGACTGGCAAGTATTTAACTGAAAAACTGCGACTAGTGGAGTTCTCAAAACCCCAGCAACTCTACCGTTCAAATTGTCCAAAGTGAGAGACATATACTTTCAGAAAACGAATAACAACGTGGTGGTCTAAGGTGAAGTTGATTACAATACCGATTTCTCGCAGTTCAGTTCGATTACGAAGAGAGGAAGGAAACTACAGTCGATAACACCGAATCTTGTATCCCTTGGAGTTCAAATAAATCAGAAAAAAATCCTTCTCCTTACAAGGTACAGCAAAGAATGGGAAGAAAACCCAGATCTGTAATTCTACAAGGATATGGAATATTCAGATTCCAGAACCGATAGTAAATGCGATTGCAGCGCTACGGATGAGGAAACTACTTAAAATAAATTCCCTAGAGTGAGTGTGTGATTATGTAAAACACGTTTATTGCAATAAAAGAATATTCTATAATGAATGGTGACATTACGAGTCATTGCGGAAATTATTTAAAAAAAATTATGGACCTAATGGTTAGCTAGGTGTTGGTATGAGTCTTAGATCGATAATTGTTACCAGACGGGACCAAACCTGGCCGCATTTGGACTTAACAGGAACAGCAGTGAATAGGAACTGCCATGTTTCTAGTAAGAAATTGTATTTCCGAGATATACGGCGCACAAGCTTACTTCAAAAACCCCTTACTCGTATACTTTATATCAAACACCGCCTTCTCCGCGTAAAAATAGGATATAACGCTAAAACAGTCAAAATCAGATTTTTTTGACTTAGTTCACTTTATTACTCTTTCTACAAACCACAAAACAAAAAAAAGTTTATTTGTAAATTCGAAGTAATAACGCAGGTACAATTTTTCCTATTTTCTGAAAATTTTTCATTTTGGAGATGCCGGGTTTTGAAACTAAGCTCCTCATATGATGTTTGTTTTGCTTCTAGATTATTCCTTCCAAAATCTCAGTTTTTCAAATCAATTGAATTTCCTGTAGGTTTAAATCTTGCAAATATTCCACAAGTAGATTCGTGTAAGTAAAAAAAAATAAATGTACAGAAAAAAAATTAACATACTTTTCGAAACAAAGAAAAATATCATGATAAAAGAATTTATACAAATACTTCATTAAGTATCATTAAGTATCATCAACTTCAAATTACACACAAGAAATAATAATTTAATCCAAATCTCATGCCGATATTAACTTAACATTAAGACTTACTCATGGTTCTATATACAAAATACAAATGCAAAGAAGAAAATTATTCTTAATTTAACAAAGTAAAACATTTAACAACTGAACAACATCAAACCTTTGTAAACAACATCACACCTTTGTTAAAAATAAAATAATGTTAAATAATAATAACAATAAAAACGATAATAACTATGAACAGTAAATTGAAATCGGAAAGACAATATCATTGGTCGGAAAACCTTTTATAAATCTTTAATTTCTTTTACTTCTATTACTTTAATTTCTTTACTTTTATTTCTTTTAGTATAATTTCTTTACTTTAATATCGGCATGAGATTTGGATTAAACTATTATTTCTTGTGTGTAATTTGAAATAAAAGAATTTAGTTAACCTGACAAAAAACCTGATAGAAAAACAGTTCTATCAAAGAATAATAACTCAAAATGCTGAGGAAAAGTTTAGACTTAAAAGTTTTTAGTACTCATGAGGATCTTCTTATTTCGATTCTCCCATGGTATCTAATGAACAAAGGATACATTTTTGTAATTAGTAATACTCCACTTGATGCGATTGTAGAGGAAGAATATATATATAAAAATATATATATAAAACAAAATAATCATCCATCCGCCTACATTAACGATTTGTATTTTAAATCAGCATGGTAATTAAATACTGCAAAATACAATGTTCTTTCGGTTGTTAGTTTTCGTAAAAAGTGAACAGATAATGTTCAACTATCGAGAAACTATTCCCCGAAATCACTATAAATTAACCATTATCACTATAAAAACAACAAAAACTTTAAAAAATACTTAAAATTTCTTTTACCTATAACTATTATGATGATATTATTTACGTCTATTCATAAATTGGGACGACAAATATAACTTCTTTTAATTTGAGGTTTCTTTTTTTACTATTCTATAAACAAAAAAGAGTATTCGAAAATTATTTTATTTAATTTATTTCAATTTTTAAAATTCCAAAATCAACCGAAAATTATCTATTTGTCTTAAATTGATATTTGTTGTAAGTGGCAAATCTGGCTGAGAATATTTTTCAAATAAAAGCTGATTCTTTCATCTAAAAATCAACAGTTCTAAACGTCAAGTATATTTATTAATATCGATGCTCCGGTGCTTTTAAAAAAGATAGTTGATTTTGAAGAAGAGTTAATCTTAGTAGAAAGCCAAGGAAAAACATCATAAAGCCACAAAACTTCGATTTGTTTTCATGAAAATGTTATGTTTTGGACTTTATATGTGGTTGATTATTGTTGTACATCAAAAGATTATAAATTTTTAGTTTAAGGATTATTGATTTTTAATATATGTGTAAAGAAACATTAATCGTTTTAAAAATATATGTGAATGGAAAGTCATTTTCTCACTACAAGGATAATGTTTTTTTATGATTTTTTGGGGGTAATGTCTGTTTTTTTGAATAATGTTAGAAAATTGCTAAGGGCGGTCCATTAATTACGTGAAGTGTTTTTTAACAAATTTGGACCCCTCCCCTCCCCATTGGTAAGATTTTCCCAATAATTTTTAAATAATTAAATTTATTTGATATGTTCATGCATTTTTCTTCAAAGCACTAATTACCTAAAGCGTTACTGATGTCTTCTATAAAATACATTTTTTCTGTGAAAGAAGAGGAGAAAAATGATACACGTTTAAGGTGCACTATAAAGCATTTAATTAAATTTAGTAAAAGTATAAAAATAGACTGCGACACCACCTTCCCCAATGCTTCACTCACTCCATGGTCATTCATGTACTTCCTGTATTGCAATAATTGGACACATGACGTCCATGTCTTTTGGGTGTACAGAAAGACAGTCATTAGATTTATCTACATCCCTATCGTGCAGCCACTCCAGGCTATCGTCCACGGCGCACAGCAGCTCCTCAGCCCGATGGGTGACCACACGCGTTTGTCAAACCCTGACCACAGATGCTTCTGCAGTTTCTGCAGTTTCACACGCGAAGCAAAGTAGATGCCGCAAGTCATATATGAATAGTTTGGTTAGTTATGGATTGTTTGATCTTTCAAAAGAGATGGGCAGTAGTAATCGTACGGCATCTGGGAATAGCCCGCATGTTTGGGATAAACCGTGAGGAATTGCCGAAGCAGGAACGGTGCGAACGACTTCCCATCGTGTTCCCAAGGCTAAGGTACAGTCGCTTCTCCGGTCACTTGGAGGATCGGATAAGGTGGAGGCATGAAGCGTCCGCGAACCACAGTGTGCAGCGCACTCCTCAATGGCCCACAGCAGTCGCGATTGTCACACTTGACCACCTGTAAATACAAATTAAAATGTGAGTATGAATTCGAGATTTATGGAGGCTCATTTAATAGGCATTTTATTAATTACATAAATACCTGCAGCAAATACTGGCTTTCTCTGACTTGGTCTGCATACCATTGATCATCGGTCAAGTCGGGAACTAAAGATAGGCTGTCCTTCGGCTTTATGTATTCGGCAACGACTTTGTGCCCGTATATTAATACCGAGCTCCATACTTCGGCCAGAATCTCGCCTGCTTTCTGTAAGTTCTCCCGTTTTAAGGTGGGATCAATAGTTTTGCCGCTGTCTTTCAGGTGCGATCCATAAGAGTCGTGAGGAAGAATCAGACCTGTCACTTCTCGGCTCAAAGGAGCCATTCGCCTTTCTACTTTGTTAAAAGCACTTCTCCCTGGGGAATTGGTCATTAAGAATAAGCCGTCTAAGTCGTTCTCTTTAAAGTGATTTACATCGTGTGCGATCACTTTAGGGTAGTGCCGATTTTCATGCGGCCCACCATCGAAATGATAAGAATAGGCTTTACTTTGCCTTGACTGTCCTTCATAGATGCTTTAAAAGCCTCACAAGACAAAAATCTATTGAAATCATCAGCATGAGATGTCGCCGTAGATGAAGAGTGTTTGGCACTGCGGATAGCAATGTACGTCGGGCCACTGTAAGTAACAGCTTCAGGACGCCCCATCTCATTAGGTTTGATTTCACAGATAGCGTACACACTTGGAATTGATTAATGTTGAGAAGCAAACACGAAGTCGTGATCCGGCAGAGAAACTTTGTACTCTACGTGCATGAGCAATGGTGCCTGTTTGTTTGCGGCTGTTAGTCCAATGGGACACGCGCTTTATCATCCTGAGATAAATAAATAACTTTATCTCGACCGAGAACTGAAGCAACTGTCTCTAGAGACCTTATTGAAGAAACACAAAAATGCTGGTCTTGGAGTGCCTTATGATGATCGGCTTCTGGGCGGCTGAGTTTTACGGGAACGGTTACAATGTGTCTCTTCGCCTTGGAGGTGTTACTTTTCCTGGGGAGCAGGCGAATGTATGTGCCACTTCTAGATATATTGAATCCGAGTTCTAGGAGCTTTGCGTGTAGATCAGATAGGGTGTGGCAGGTGAGAACAACTTCACACCGTTGGCGTTCTTCGGCAGAAGCACCGAACATAGCTATGTCTACGATGGCCTTAAGAGGTTCTGATTGTTGCTTCTCCAAACGCGGACGTCCAGAGGCAGATCGTAGTTTCAATGATTTTGCTGCTTCCGGATTCTGAGAGTAAAATTCGTTCAGTTTATGAAGTTCTCTGTTTATTTTTTAATAAGCAGTCTGCATTTGTTTCTTTTTAAGCGTCTTTTCACACTGATCAATTTCCCGTCTTAGCTCTACTACCATTTATGTTCGGTGCCGTAAGCAATTAAAGAATTTTTGCGACGCTCTATAAGATCAAGTTTCATACGAAGCTGAGAAATTTTATCCTTGGGCGCGTCTTGGGCCGGAGTATGGCGTTTGGGAGCAATTGAAGAGATGCCGACTACATTTTCGTCATCACTGATTTGAATAAGTTCCATTTTCCGTTTGTTAGAACCTAAAAATTGAGAAAATGGAAAATTGAGACACTGGGCTTTTTGTGACGAGAAAATGTTATATAGCTATCCTAAGCAGTCACCCTATATTAAACGTTCATGTAGAAATGTATCAAGAAAAAAATTAAAGTTACATAATGGACTCTCTTTATTATCATCATCTATGTGCACAACATCAGCTGGCGCAGATGTTAAAGGATATTCTACAGTAGAAGATGTCGCAGAGGTCCTAGCCTGATCTACATTTAAACTACTTGACGAAGAACCCTCTCCCCTGTAATCGAAATTCTTAAAATGATAATAATTAATCACTAATTTGATTTATAAATTATTTTGTATATTTTGTGTGCAAACATATAACTAGAATCACGTTTCAACATAACTTTTTACAGCTCTTCGGAATACGTTAAATATTGCTTTTCAAATTACCGTACAAAAATGTTACACCGTGGTACTACCACAGGCGGGCCCTTCACAACAACTTTTCAGAGATTTTTTTCTTCGGATCCCTAAAAAAAATTGAATTTTCAATGATATAATGTCATTGAATCTTTATTTACTTTGAGGGTTTATGAAAGACAACATTGTTTGTGCCTTCCTCTGAACCGTGTCATTCCGTAGCTTTTCAATCTCTTGATTTATATAATCACTTAGAGCATTCTGATCGGTGAACTTCAGCTTTGCCTCCTTCTACAAACGATTAACTTCTTGAAGGGACGGTTGTTTCTCCTTATCGGCATGCCGCTTAACATATGTATTTTAAAAGTTTTGGTACAAATTCATGTTGTATTAATCCGTTCTGGATATCACGTCTGATTGACAGAGAGTGATTATAAACCGAAACAACTCCCCGAATGAAATCTGACACTTGCTGGGGGCTTCAAGCAACAATGTTTCAAATCGGAGAACAATATTACAAAATATTGTAATCTATTACAATACATATATTCTCTGAATGAAAAAGTTGACGTGAGATTTCGTTGACCCCCCCCCCCTTCCTCTTGATGAGATTTGGTGAGATTTTTCAGGACCCACCCTTCCCCCTTTGACCTAAAGTAATTAATGGACGACCCCTAACAAGCAAAAGTAGAATTATTTGATCTCATCGAAACTTCACATTTAAAACTTTATTTTCTTTACCTATATAAGATAAAATTTTGGTGTTTATAAATTTTCTTAAGGCACCTACACGTAAGTTCGTGAATCCTGTGGTACAGTAAAAAAACACGGTGTTTCTTTTCTCGGGAAGAAGATTTTGCTAAGTGTTTACTCCTAACAATCTAAAAATATCTGAAATTATTCTCTTCTGTACTTACATATCTTACGAAAACATATTTTTTTATGAAATTACAAGGCCATCCCCATGTACAGATTGATCGATATGAATAAAGTGAGATATTACCTACATAAGCCAATAACGTATTGAAATTTTTAAAAAATTTTAATTGAAGTAACTTACATGATGACCATAAATTTTCAACTTTTCCAACTTTAAAAGATGTTTGCTTGAATTCGTTCCTCTTTTTAGTAAATTTCAATTTTGATTTCTGCGTTGTACTAATAAGCCTCGTTTTTACTTTATTTGTTTCGAAGGAATAAATGACCATGAAATTACTAATAGTACAATTAAAAAGATGATATTGGTTTACAGTTGTAAAAGTAATAAATATTTGATTCTATTGTGAATATTTTTTAGAAAAGTTATTTAGGAATTATGTTAATTTGAATTTTATCTGATGGCTTCAAGAATTGAAAGGTCAATTGATGGTTGAAATAAAATAACCAATACTGTCAACATATGTTGTAGCGACATTAAAATACACTCTAAATCTTCCATAATTTTTTAATGCGTTTCGATTTTTCAAAAAACAATCGTGATTGAAGTGATTATTTAAGTGTTTATTGAAAACTCTACAGAAGATATTTTTTCAGAGGGGTCCAAATCGTTGCGTAGTATACAGTGCGATATTTTCAATTTGAGCAAGACGTCACATAGATTGGAAATGATTCTCTTTTTTTCAAATAATGAATAGTGCTTCAGTATTTAAAAAAAATATATAATTGCCGAAATAATATTTGAAATAATAAATTTATAAGCAGTCTCACACTAAAATAGATCAAAAAAATAAATCGAAAAAAAAAAGAAACTTTTCAAAGATAATAGAAATTATAACTTTCACTGTTATTGTCATCCAATATTACAAATAAAATTAAATACATTGACTTCATTTTCAATTCAGAACAATGAAAATTAAAGAAATGAAATGCTAGCAAAGAAATTAAAAAAAAATAATTGATGAAATTCATGAGTTTTCTTTGTTTTTTTTTCTTATTTTGTATAAATATGTGATGTTTTACGTGTTTTCATAAATCGTCACTTTAAATAGTGAAAGGAGCTTCCACAAACAAACAATAAAATTATGGTAAAAACGTTTATAACAAACGATTCACTGTTTCTCTGAATTAGGCTTTTTATTTCGGAAACTAATATTGGCCTTCTACTGCCGTTTATAAAATAGAATAACTGAATGGTTTTTTTTTTAAATAGAAGGTACAAAAGCTTGGCTTTATATTTTCGTCGATATTTAACAATTCAAAATCATTGTCACATTTCATAAATAACTTTAAAGAAACTATTAAAAAATTAAATTAATTTCATTTAAAAATCCAAAGATTTCGAAACGTTATAATATACAGTTAAATATAATCTTCAAAAAATAACAACTGACTCAAATACGTTATACCAGTATTTATAAATTACAACGGTTGATTTTTCTCATGAAGAATTTTTTTTTTCTATAGTATTTAATCACTATAAAGTAATGTAATTTCCT